>JAPMOR010052242.1:1418549-1436500 GCA_026543865.1 Argiope aurantia | reverse complement strand
AATCGAAGAAAGCCCTTGACGAATTGATTTCTAGATTTGATATAGATCTATAATTCTATTGGCAAAATTAGATGCCAAATTTCATCCACCTAACTGTTTGTTCATCCACCTAACTATTAACTTACATGGTTATGAACCGATAGACAGAGACAAAGATGAGGTCAAACAAAGTTCCCACAACCTCAAGTTCTTTAAAAATTCAATTCGGTTTGGCAAAAAAAAAAAAAAAAAAATCACGCAGATCTGGTGAAAAGTCTATACATCGAATTCCATGTTTGTAACTTGCTGCGTTTTTGAGTTATCATGTCCGCAGACGAACTGACAGACAGACAGATATAATTCCAAAAACTTATTTTTCAGATTCAGGAAGATCTGAAACCATAATTTTCATCTAAATTTCTTTCGTCGAATCGTTTAACGATTGCGATATTACCTTTCCTTTTGTACACGTGAAAATAAAGATAAAGTGATTGATATACAGCGAGGTGGATGAGGCTTATCACAAACTCTAGAGAATTAATCTGCATATACTGGCAGGGAAAGGAAATGTTACTTTTCCACGTCAATTTTTTCCATAGGAAAGACCAAATGTATGAATGTCTCATGGATCAATTCCTTACTGGGCTACAGCATGAAAATATCTAGTATTTTCAGATTTGGAAAGTATAGCCACAAGTTTCAGCCTTCCCACCGATCCATAATCCACATAATAGGGGTGGATGGATGCCTCAGATTCGTTTTAAAGCAATAAGCATCAATACTTCATCAGTGATCGAGCTTTTTTTAAAACCGTGTTTCTGGTACAACCGACCACCGCCATTGAACGAAGTAGTAGCGACAGGATGTATTTCTAGTAATGTGATTAAATGAAAATATTGGGTCCTATGGTAAATAATGTGGATTTTACTATATTCAAAATCTTGTTTTTGGTTAGAATCTCTTATATATTTTTTTCCATACTAAAAGTTTGACGAACAAAGAAAGTGAAATAATAAATAAATAAAATTAAGAAAAAAGATAGAAAATGAATCAGTAAGCTGAAGATGCGCAAATTGTGTCCAGTAGGCATCGACATTCGCTCACCACACACTAGTTGAAGACGAAAACGATAATTTCTTCCCATTGAGTTTAGCAGCGATTGGTCTACTATGGATGCAGACAGACCAAGATAGGCGCACGGTCAATTATATGATACTTTAATTTGTCTCTTTCTAGTACAAGGCTCACCTTTGCTCTCCTGGACTATTTTTATTTGCCTTTTCTCCTTAATTATTGTTTTATTCTGGTTTTTCTTTCATGTTGTTCAGGCGAAAACTTATCTGCTTTAATATACATTAGTTAATTTTAATAGAAATCACTCATCAGGAAAAAGACACAGATAGAGAGAGACATGTGATGAATTATTCTTTATCGAGTATTCCCCCAGGGAAGGGGGAGGGGAGAAGCTTCCAGCATCATGGTTAGTTCTCACCACCCTCGTGGGTACAGAACTGGTTTATGATAAGCTACTTTATATAAGTCTAATCGATGTCAAGGTGTGCTTCCTAAGGGAGGGGTTATACTGTGGCCACTTAGTGCTTAAGACTTAGCCTTAATTCCTGTATATACTGTCACGGGTTCCGGATATCCAGATTTTTTCCGTGTGCCTTCGGGTTAGTCGGAGTAGCTGTTTATAGTTATTCCTTTACAAGGAGATAAGAAGTATTTAAGTATTTGTTTCAATTCAATTTCAGTTTTTCTAAGCAATTCCTTGAAAGACCGAATAAGCAATCTAAATATTATCATGTAAATAAAAAAAATCATAATTCTTCATTTATTTGTTACAACACTCGACGAATACAGAAGCATGTTGAAGGGTTTTATGGTTGATATGGTGTTTCTATTGGAGCTTATATTATTATTATAAAGCTTAAATCAATGCAATGGTGAAATGAATGCATTGATGATTTTGACTTTTTCGTATACGCAGTATCGTAATCACCAAAAAAAAAAAAAATTCAAATTCGACATTTTGGCGAATTTTCCCGTTTTAGGCCTCCCCGAGTTAGAAAAAACATATTTTTGGAAAATGCCCGTCTGTCTATGAGGACAAAGATAATTAAAAAACGGTTTGAGTTAAACAGATTAAATTTGGTATACATGTTTCAAACCAATTTTGTATATTTCTTTCAAATTTTCAGCAAAAACCGTTATGAGGAAGTCTGTCTGCTCGGCTGTTCGAATATAAATTAGCATGATATCTACAAAACGAATTAGATAAATAAAATTCATTGCATAGATTTAACATTCGTAGTAGAACCGTCTACGAAATTTCGAGCGAAATTCAAAAAGAGATTCACCGTCTGTCGTGCTGTACTTTCAGAAACATGTAAACGTTATATCTCAAAAACGCACTGATTGGAATATATCGAATTTAGTACGTTAATTTGTGACTTTAAGTGTTGTTTTATGTCAAATATTTGTTTCAATCTGTTAGGAAGAACGCGTCTGAAACAAAAATTCGATTTGTGGATAATTTTGAGTGCATGCTAAGGATTAATCGCCAAAACGCTCGTGAAGGATTTTACGATAGATTCAGTAAAAATGCTAAATTACCGCCAAAGGTTAATATTTCGTAACTACTGTATATCAATGGCATGCAAGAATTCATCCTTACTAGGATTCACTAGGATAACATCCTTATTAAAGAGTATGCGAGATAGTTTTGGGGAGACCACCTCCTTTGGTTTTTAACCTTAAATAATGTCTGAAATTCTGTGAATTGCCTAAAATGGGAAAACAAGAGAGAAATAAAGAAATATAAAACTCATGCTTTTGTTACCAATTATATAACATACGTATAGAGATAATTATAATAAATTTCACTTCTGGTCTTTATATAAGTCTCATTAAGGTGTTTGCATTTTATTCAACTCTGCAGACGGTGACTGGAATTACAACAAGAAACAAAATTCGCTCTTACATTGCAAAGATAACGGTACAGGTAATGAATGACCTATCAAGGTCAAATAAACGGTGCGCTTACAAGTGTTTTAAAATTCCAGACGCTGTCTCATTCTTTAATATCAAGGGTGACGGTTAGGGTTCTGAATTAGTGCAAAGAGACTCACTTTAAGACAAAGAAAAGAAAAACGTCTTCATTCTTAGGGTATCTTCAGGTCACCTGACTACCATTCACAAGTTTTATTCTTTTAAAAGTAATCGAATGTCAAACTGTTTATAGTTTGTCAGACAATTTATAATTTGTCAGACAAATATTCATTTTTTTTTGTTTTTAATATCTTGAAATGTTAGGGAAAATAATTGATTATAATAATTGCGTTTTATAGCTGAATTTAATAAGTTCGTTCATTTTAAAGTAGCAGTTATAGCAGTGATTCATGAAATGACCATTTTCATTAAATTGTAAAGCGTAATACAATATTACATATTGATAGAATTGCTCCTATATAAATGTATGGTGTAGTATTTTGATTTATGATGAATTAAATGGCGATTAATCCTTACATGCAGCTAATAGTATTCGAAAATCGAATTTGTGTCTTAGACGCGTTTTTTCCCAACCGATTGAAGCAAGAATTTGACACCAAACTACACTTGTAGTCACAAAATCCCATACCAAATTTGATATATTTAAATCACTACGTCTTTGAACTATCGCGATTACATGTTTCTAAAAGTACAGACCGACAGACAATCAATCCCTTGTTGGATTTAGCTCAAAATTTGATAAGTATCTAGACTATAGTTCTTAATTCTGTGCACCGAATTTTATCTATCTATCTCTATTTGTTTTATAGTTAAATTATATTCGAACAGCCGGACAGACAGACTTTTTCTGAGCAGATTTTGCTCAGAATTCGATAGAAATCTTTAAATTTAGTGCAAAGACCGTATACCAAATTTCATACATTTAGCTTAAAGAATTTTTAAGTTTTATAGACGGACATTTTCCAAAAATGTGTTTCTCGAACTCGGGGAAGTCTAAAACGTAGAGATTCGTCAAAATCTCGAGTTCAAATTTTTTTTTTTGACAATTACAGTACGAAGAAAGTTCGAGGAAGCAAAAACTTATGCAAAAATAAACTTATTAACAATGTCTTAAAAATGAATTTTTATTAAACTATTATTCAACGACTTTGTTATTATTTATAGGTTAATAGAAATTTTTTTTTAATTAAGATTTATTATTTTATTAAAGATCATCTCAACCAAGTCGAAACACATTCACAAACTAGTCTGAAAATAAAAGGATTGTAGAATAGATCATTCGATTGATACCAGTGACAATTAAGCAACAATTTCCACTAAGCCTGTATGCTACAGCAAATGGACGGCTGATATAGAAAGTGTTACTCTTATATAATTTCCCAGTCTGAGTTTATAACTCTAACCAACGGTAGTGGTCCGAGTAGAACTTTCTCGCATGAAGTGTTATAGGAATAAAAGTTTGGTCCCACATAAAAGTTGTGGATATTAAATAACGCAATAAAAGTCGTGACTATTCAGACTTTTAATTTCAAAGCGATAATTCCTGAGTAGATGGCCGTTTTGTGCTATATAGTATGGCGAAGAAAACATTGTATGCGCTTTGGATGTCTCCTTTTCACGGTTTTAGTATCAACTTCAAATATCAAATTTCGTTTTTTTAAGTCGTTGCGTTTTTGAGTTATCTCGTTTATGTGAATGATCAATAGGCAGTTTACCTTTTGACGAATTTAGTTCAAAGTTTGATACGTATCTATAACATGGATGTTAAAGTTATGTTAATCAAACTTAATGGATGTTAGTCAAATTTTATCCATCTAAATTCTTTATGATTTGACATAGTATTCACTAGTGTTCGAACAGATGGACAAACAAACTTTTTTTGTGCCTGAATGTAGTTAAAAATTTGACAGAAATTTACCAGTTTGGTGCAAAAAACCGCAACCTAATTTTATCAATCTAGTTCAAAACATTTTCGAATTATCAAAATTTTCGAATATTTGAATTATCGAATTGCAAATTGAAAGGCACTAATTGATTCCGAAAAGAGTTTTTCGGTCTGAAACGTAAAAATTCGTGAAAATCACGAGTTAAAATTTTTTTGACGATTGCAATGCTTTCTTTTTAAAAATTTGATATACTAGAAAGTAAAAAGCAATAAAATTTATATTCGATTAGAATCACTCACATTTTGAAAAGAATGATATAAAAGTTTAAGTGTAGGATTTTATAAAGCGTTCATTTAATAGATTTCATAAATTTAATGACAATTTAACTAAATTGTTTATCTAAACATAGAGAGTACTTTACAATGTGCAATTTTTTTTAAAATTAACTGTGTGACAGATATTGAATGAATTGAAAAAACCTACTTCAAGTGTCTCTAAGGAAGCTGCTTGTGGTTTGTTGTAGGAACCTGAAAAAGAAAATAAACATTCAGTGTCTTTCCCTTTATATTTCAATATTGATATTTTAAGCAGTAAATCATGGCGTTATTTAATAAAGTCAATCTCTCTTTTAACACCACGATTTAAAAAAAAGTAACGTTAAAGAATAAAATGAATTCTTTACTAACAGGTCCCAAATTTTTTAAATTTCTGTAATGAATAGTTTTTATATGACATGAAAATAAGGACCTATAATTTGTTGATTATTATGAGTAAATCTGTCTGACTGATTTGATTATTATACTTGGCTCTTTCCTTCCAGGTAGTACCATTTAAACATCAATAGCTTCGCTTTTCCTAACCTTTTAAAGCTAATGTGACTTTTCTCTAATTACCCAGTAGACTGTTTCATTAATAAACCCACGTATGATTTCATGTTACTCCTTAAATATATGTAATGATATCTCTTAATCTAATTTAAATCCTAATTAATTTCCTAATTTTAAAAAAAAAACTAGTCCATGCTAATTTCATTCTAAAATGTTCTCTTGTTTCCTGATCCAATTCCCACTTTTTTTATTTAATTATTTATAACACGCGCTCTGGAAAACAGATAACTATTCATTTTCTCACGCTCAGAGAGAAGGGATAAAAATCCCTACAAGCTTAGAAAATTCCTCTAAAGATACCTAAGACTCTCTTGCCTAAATCAACACAAGACAAAGAAACCCCCTTTGATCTGATAGTAAAATCACAGAAAGGATTAATTTCCATCTTTTTTTGTTCTTGCGTCGCGATGTAGACTGACGCATCGCTTATCGATTTTTCTCTGAAGAAATTACGTCTAGGTGCAATATTCATGAGAATAAATTCTTATTCCATTTTTTTGGGAGGATATAACATAACGCCATCCTTTATCCTCGGTACTTATAGCAAAAAGGTACAAGGTGAAAGAAAAAGAAAGGGGAGAAAAGAAAGAAAAAAAAAGATGCTACAAACCATTCACGGTTTCAAATAAAAAGATATTTTATTGAAATTATTGCACTAAGCTATATTATTTGCATCTCCATAGCTAAATATTAGCCACCATGATATTTGCATTTTTCTTTCAAAATTTTATACATAAAATACATTGTATAAATAGGTTATAAAAGTGCTAGAAAACTGGGACAAAGAAAATAAAATAAATTTTTTTGTACGGTTTTATTTATTATACTAAAACTATTTTTAAAAGCTAGACGCTTCTTTTAGATTCATTTTTCATTTTGGTATCTAAACTATTCTAATATTTCATTTAATGAAAACAAAATGGATATCTTTCATGACAGATTGCCACATATTTCCTTAGAATATCTGTAAGCAAACTGTTTTCATCTCTCTATATTTTATATCATGTTTTTGTAGCTTTTAAAACATTGATCATGACATGGATTTATTTCTTTCTTTCAACAAATAACAGACTTCTTGCATAAGATGAATTGTGTGGTCGTTGGAAAATGGGATAAACACGAAAAGACATTGATAGAATAATTAAATATTTACAAAAACTTAGCGTTTCCTTTATTTTCGAAGAACTATATTAATCTTGAGAGAATGATGGTTATTCAGTCGTTAAAAATAAGACAGAAAGTGAGAAATATTGAATAATAGTGCAGAATATCTGACGTAAGTCTTGGTCATATTACAAATTATGTTAAAAAAAATAACTAGATACTATGGTGTTTTATCGATGTTATATAGAACAAAGACGTCTTCTGAACTTTGTTTTACAATTTTGCTACAGATAGATGGCGTTAGATGCAGTCTGATGTTGATTATGTGAGAAAATTTCAATCAGTAATCATGTCATAGAATTATCAGACTTAAGACTCGGATTTTTTTTTCAATGCAGGAATTGCACAAAAAATTAAACTTATTATATACCTTGTAATAATTGTCAGGATACGAAGCAGTATATCCAAGTTCCTATTAATTACATAACTCTTTAGCCGCTGTAAATGCATGCCATAAAATAGAATATCATTGCGGCATACTCTATGAACCAATACATCTCATATTCATGATTTACGCAGTTTAGTAGTTCTATTCAAACTTAGTAGAGATATATTGCTTCTAACGTACTTATTTTATATTTTGCACAATTCTTCATTGAGCCCGTTAGTAAATTTCAGATTAGACAAACAAGGCAGCTACTAAGAGCAACTTGGAGGGAGGGGTGTGTGCCTCAGGCGAGTTATTTAAGGGAAAAAAAAGGTTTAAATTAGTTGTTAAATAAATAAATGTGCAAAATATATTAATAATTTTCTATATTATAAAATACGATAATAATGTGCCGGCGTCCTAGCAAAGGGGTAGCGTGTCTTCCCCGTGATCGGGGCTTCACGGGTTCGAGTCTCGGTTCAGGCATGGTAGTTCTCCTTTTGTGTTCTATCTGTGAGGTGTATGAATGTGCCCACCTGTACAAAGGGGTTGTGCAAGAGAAATTGATGCATAAAGTTGCTAAGTCATACTCTTGTCCCTAGTTGACACTATTGAAAAATAAAGAGACGCTCACTCGGCTAAAATCGTTGACAGCGGGCTTGTAAAGTGCCATAAATCACAACATAGGAACAACTATGATGATGTTAGTATAGTTGATCAGTTTCCTATCTATTTATTTACGTCCATTTAGTTATTACAATATTTATAAACATCAAACGCCTACTGAGCTTTAATTGGGTGCATGATATGAAAGCACCTCTGTCTTAAATCATAATAAATAAAAATAAAAAAACACACATTTAAAAAAATAAATTTGGAAAATTAGCTTAAAATGAATAATTAAAGAGCTAGTTAGGTTAAAAAATATTTTAATGTGGAACTAAATTTACCAGTGTATTAAAGTCAGAGTATCGCAAAATGCAAAATGCCTAAATTTGCCATTAAATGTTTTCAAAATTTCTCAGATATAGTGTGTATTTATTTTAATTAGATCAGCATCTGCTTTGAAGCAATACGTGCTGTTTTGAAACTCATCCCCTCATTTTAAATTATAATCAGATGACGAGGACGAGCCTTTTCCGATCATCAACGCCACAACAAATAAAGAAAGATTACTCCCGATGGATTGAATATACATAAGACTGCGTAATCAGCGGATAGGGTCTTGAACTCATGTTATTTCAGTTTTCAACCCGAGACTGCCATCTCCATTTCATGATCATAGTAATCTCGCTTTAAAAAAATAACTTGTTCCAAATGATAATATGTATTTGAAACTTGATTTTCTATTAACTACAGACCATTTATATAAAATGAGTGGGCGTTTCCAATGAATAAAAACATTTACATTCTGATTCTTTATACAGTTTTAGAAAATATCAGAATTAGTTCCGATAGTGTTTAAAAGGTTTCATATTGTCCAATTTAATTATTTACAACTAAACAAAATACAAATCTTTCGTGGCTTATTTTATTTTTTTATTTTTCAATAACATTTAGGTCAATATACATAATGATTACGATGAATATGGAAAAGATAATTTCCAATAAAAATGATATACCGAATTAAAATTTCTTTGCTGAAAGCGTACTTTCTACATTTAAAAATTGCAGTCTGGAAATAATTTAATTTATCTTTTATAAATAAGAAAAGTAAAAATGATTGTTGAAAACCAAATATGTGTTATTACACAATGCAGAATAAAAAAAATATAAAAAAACATTTAAGCATGTTTTTTTAAATGTTTTTATAAAGTATGTATAACTATGTTTAATCTATTTTTTAAAAAAGATTATTTAAAAAGCTAACGAACATCTAAATGTGTGTGCGCCCTTTAAATAATTATCCGCCCAAATAGAGCATATCTCAGATGTTGTTCCTTATTCTGAATGCAGTACAATATCGGGATGGCATCTCTGCAGCATTGTTCAGCATTTTCGCCAATAAAGTTCAAAGTTTCAATATTTACTTTTTATAAATGTAGAATCTTGAATTAGCTAAACCATCATTATTCTTCAGACGATTCAGCATTTCAATTAATTTTGGGGCGTTCGATTTGGGACAATAATTTTGGCCATGCCTATATTTCGTGGACTGCAGCTGTTCTTGAAATAAAAGCATTATGCTTCAGACGTCTTCTCAAGAATTAGAACATTCGGAGAGTGTGGGAGGGGACTTAGTTAATCGTCTTAAACATATGTTCATGTGAATTCCTTCAAGGAGAGGATTATCATTTGTCTAGAAATTTTATTTTTGGTAAGAACCTTTGTATCGTTAGAAAAGTACTGTATGCAAGAAAATATTTGAATTGTAAAAAAAGAGAATGTCAACAAATTTAAAGAATAAAGTTACTAATCATTCACAATTTTTTATAATCGCATTAATTGATTAGTACCACAAAACCTTAATGTACGTTTTTATTATTTATTGACTTAATGTTCAAAGTTTGGATTTTTGAAACACCCTGTATGTGAATTACATGGTCCATTGTTGATGTTAATTCACAATTTAGGAGACACTGTAATTGAGATGTCTGTTACTGTTATTCTATTGTAGCAGTCCAGTGTTAGGAAATAAGAGTGGTATTTACCCTCTCAAAACCTTGTAATTCCACACCTGAAGTGAACCATGAACAAAAAGTAACAACGTAATGAAATAAATGGTCGCCCTATTCCATTATATCTTAGACCTTCCACTATCATTCCCAACCAAATAAAATTTTCGTAATTAAGGTCTTTCCATTGCGAGTGAAAGTTCAGAATCCTCCGTAACCACCGGTTGAGATTTCAATTATCCGTTGTTTGGTGGTCACACATAATAACAACACAGCACGATCAGCTATTGACCAAGAAAGATAACAATGGCGAAGAGAGTGCAAAAACAAGCGCCAAAAGAAAGAAAGAAAAAAGAAACACAGCCAAAATCTCGCCCAGAATTGTTTAGTGATGTACCACCTCCCTAATGTCCTGTTCCCCTGACATAATTCTTGTCCAAAGTCTCAAGAAATCTTTCTGGATATATATATTTTTTTCTTTCTTTTTCTCTTCAAAAAAGTGTCGCTGAATTCATCAACGCCTAAAGTGATGGATTTTCTCGAAGAAACGGGCCAGGAAAAGCAAAAATGTTGCCAAAATGACGTAGGCGGCGTAGAGGAATATAATATGAAAATTGAGCCTTGGGGCTCGGCTAAAGCAAAAAGTCCTCTTCAGATAATGAGACGCATTGTGAGGGTTGATTAACTTTGACCGCAGGAGGTATATGGAAGATGGAAAGGACGAGATTATGTGAATGGTGTCGCCAAAGTGGAGTTTTTTTTATGTATATTTTCTTTCCTTCTGGCCGCTTTCATTGGCGCAAGTGAAAATTCTGAACACCCGCAGCTAAGGCAGTTTGCAATCTTGTTTTTGGAATAATTATACATGCGACGATGAATGTTGAAAGGATTGCGAACAAAAGTCTACCAGAAATGTTTATTTTAGAGGGTAGGTTTTATTTAGAGGACAAGAAAATAAAACTTAGAGTGTGAAGTAAAGGGATGGTGTTCGCTAAGTGTTTTCATGCTGTTGGGTGATGTTGGTTGGAGTAATTAGCCTATAAACAGCATATATAAAGTCAGAAAACATTATTTAGTCGTTTGCTTTCTTTGCAGAAGTAGTGAAGAGGGCTCTTTATCAGGAGTGCGAAGAAAAATACTTCTGGATCAACGCCGACTCTTTTTCGCATTAATAATGCACACTTTTACTTGTTTTATTCAGTTTGAAAAAGAATGTTTTAAAATATTTTTACTAACTCGTATAGGTAGTATAAAGAAAGTATTGTGGTCGTCAAAAAATTCAAACTCTAGACTTTAAAGAATATTCAAGCTTTAAACCAACCTAAGTTCGAAAACCACATTTTTTTTTGGAAAATGTCTTTCTGTCTGTCTGTAACAAAGATAACTAAAAACTCCTGCTATTCGAATATAAATTAGCATAATGACTACAAAACAAAAGAAGCTAGAAAGATAAAATTCGGAACATCTATAGGCGTAGATGCATATTGAATTTTGACTCAAATCCAGAGAAGAGTTAATTATTATTAATTATCAAATTTGGTACATGACTTTGGGATTACAAGTATAGTTATATGGCAGATTTTTGTTTCAGTCTGTTGGGAAAAACGCATCTAAAACACAAATACTTATTCTTATACTTTTAACAGCATGTCAGGAATTAATCGCCGAAATCTTCTCCAAGGATCACACGATAGATTCTTAAAAATATTAAATTCCCACCGGAAGTTAATATTTCATAACTATTTTACGCCACTGTTATGCAAGGCGCTCTCTGGGATAACACTGTTATTAGAGATTATGCGAGAAAGTTACGTGGAAAAATTCCTAATGATTTTGCAAAAATTTTATACAATATTTTTCCATGAAACGGAAAAATATATAATAGATAAATTATTGAAGAATGCAGCCAGTATTTCAGAGCTGTATTTAATTCTTTTTTCCAAGCGCGCGCAATTTTTCATTTATCTAACACATTTTGTAAGACGCAATATTGAAGTTTGAAACAATGAAACCCTTCTTCCTTATCCTATTATCTCCATGCTAGCCTAGAACAGTCTACTCATTATTTTGACAGATTTCTAATTTTTTATTAAATTTACTAATACAATTAATAAATCTAGCTTTTAAATTTTTTTTTCTCAAATCAAAGAATGATTATATTGATTGATTTATTAGTTATCAACAACATTAATGTTAAAGTTCCGGATATGAGATAATTTTGTGTAGCAATCAACATAACAAAAAAGTATTTATTGATAATTTATTAATAATATATTATAATATAAGTATATAATATTAAGATAATATTATAATATAACTATGCTTATATACATGTATCTATTGCAATTGTTGTTCTCAGCTAATTTCTAGATCTTTAGAGACATATAATAATCCTGCTTGAAAAATTACTTTAAATCGCATAAAGAAATATATTTTGTTGTGTTTCAAACAATATACATATTTATCTAAAAATTCCGAAATCAAAATTTTTTTGATAATTACCTATCTGTATAATCAATAATATTTAGTAAAATATTCAATATCCTTTCAAACAAAATAAATTTAAATAACAAAATAAATTTTTCCCTACGGTCAAAACTGACAGAGTATGAATCTCTGAATTTTGTCATTTTAGACCAATCAACGGCCACCACGGAGAAACAGGGTTCGTTGATTCAATGATCTTTCTTGAGTCAACCCTCGAAATGGTCTAACATCATCTAAAATTGTGACATTCGAAATTTTTGATAGAAGAAAAATGGATTTATTCGCTTTTAAATATTAAATAATCAATAATTTTTTTATAAATAAGAATAATGGAATCTAGGAAATATTCATATTTCTTAATTTTTTAACCAATACTTTTATTGACTGAAACAACATAAAATAACATTTTTAACGTTTTGAAAACATTTTATAAGCCAGAATCATATGCTTGCCTCTAATAATTTAGAAATTATCTGTTGCGTCACGATTAGAATAAATGCACTCTTTGTATGTTTAATGATGAATAGTGCATAAAGTAATTGTCGATGCGAAATATTTTGAATTGTCTATCGAAAATTCAGCAGAATATGAAGATGAAGAAAAAGAAAACTACAATTAAAGCAAATTTCTAAAAAATATGCTAACATTTTAATTCCAACAAAAATAAAATTATCAGCAAAATTCTTTGCAAAATGTATTCGAAATGTATAAAATGTAGTCGGGAAAAAAAAGGAATCTATTTGCAGAAAGCTTTATTGCTATTTTATTATCGAGAATGGGGAAAAATATAAGATATTTTTTTAGCGAATGATAATTTTGTCATTTATTTATTTAAATATTAAAGATACTAAAAATAATTAGATATAAATCGTTTTCTTAAATATCAATCAAACTGACTGAAAATAGTAGAAAAATGAATGCCAGTAATGATAGGTTTTCCTAAGTTAAGAAATTGGAAAATGAAAAGTAGATTTGTTTTCTCTGTTATTTTACAAAAAACGAAATGAAAAAAAAAATTAAAAAATTAAAAAAAAAAAACACCTGAAAATCTGTGAAAAAAAAAACTGCATTCATTTTGTCATATGTCATAATGCTTATAATATTGCAATTTAGAAATATACATCAATTTTGTGTACGTAGAAAAAACTTACAATATCCGAGATTAAATAAAACCTAAATGTAAACAATGAATATTTACTTGAAAGAAGTAGATACGAGCTGGTAGCAATAATTTTTAAATGGATTTCAAATTAATTATTGCATTAAAATATATATATAAAAAATTGCTTTTCAAAATCGAAACGAAGCAACACATTACTCCATTGCCAACAGAGTTAACAGTGTATAATGCAATACATCAATTGTGGAAAATTATAGCATAAGAGCTTTTTATACACTTCAATAAAAGCAGCTATATGTCAAAACACGTATATTAAAATTGGACCATTTTTACAAAATAATTTATAGCATATGCATACATGCATTAAATATTGAAACAATAATAAAAAACTATTTAATTATATGGAAAAATTCAAAATTCTCTACCTAACAAATCAGTGCAGATAACTGAAAATTTTTACAATCTCAATAATCTAAAGTTACATAGTGAACAGAATAACCACAGCTATATAAAAAGGTAAATTAAACTAATTGAAATTCTTGAATTAATATGAATAATTAATAATTAAAACTTCTAAAATAATAAAATATTACAAAAGGGACCGACATTTGCTATTAAGGAAGAATTTCAAAATCAAAGAGATGCGTCATTTGAATTATATAAAAAAATATTTTAATAGTGCTAGAGGTTTGCACAGTACGAAAATTCTTCAATTAGACTTCGAGAAATATTCAAATTTTAAAATGAATATAATATTAATATTATAAATATTTATATTATCTGTTATATTTATATTATATATTATCCCTATAAAGCGTCTAATATGATCAAGCAATGGAGTTTTACGCATAAAATGGTAATGTTTTACAGGGAAAAAACGCACCCTCATATATCATCACATCATAATTAAAGCTGTTAGAGAATAATTGACTGATAGTTGATTCTTACAATATGATTAAAATCTTTTATGTAATTGATTGCATTTATATTATGCTATATTCATAATTCAATACTTTTTATAGACACAAAATTTAAGTATTATCGAAAAGAATTTTGACCTTCTTGAAGGTCAAAATAGTGATGAGCACTTTAAGTATGTTCTGCATCGTACTTTAATTAAATTTCCCAAGCTATGTTTTAAATTTTTTTTATATATATTTATACATTACATCTCTCTGTGTAGAAAATTGTAATGAATTTCAGCCTATTTATAGAAAAACAGATCCAATTCAATTTTCAACTAAGATACGCTTTTATAATATGTAATAAATCAGTATTTTTCCCCTTTACATATTTAGATGTACAGATTAGAAAAATATTTCATTTCTTGACTCCACCTGTGTATGAGCGTAAAAATAACTGCATGAAATATTTGAAATGTATGCTAATTTAAATGGTTGAGTGGCCTTTTCGCATTCATTTAAACCATGGACCAGATCGAAAACCAACCATGACTTTCACAAAATCCAATTTCCATTACAGGTTATCACAATGTTTCTACAGTCTCTTAACATTCAGAAAGAAAAATCATCAACAAAATCCCACATACTGACACACTTTCACCGCGCCCCGTTATCATGCAAATAATTGCTTCGTACCCTACCATCAGACGCGGATCTTGAAAATCAACAAGTAGCAGATGACATGAAGACTCCGGAATCTTTTAATTAGATAACGCCTAACCACCCTGCCTCTTATCTGTTCTCGTGACACGCTTTTTTGGATGAACTTTCTCTCTCGAGAACCCCTATATATATATTTTTTTCTTTTGCACCTGACCCCGGAACAAGGAAATGGCTGCAAACCACAAAGGGTGGAGTTCCGTGAAAGAATAGAAGTGAAGAAAATCAAATGAATCGCAGCAGGTTGCCATTGAAGGGTGGGATTATGGTAAATGACTGTGGCATTCCTTTCAGAACCTTATTGGTTTTCTTTCTTTCTTTTTTTTTCTGCAAAAGGATTATGATTAAGATTAGAAAAAAAGAGTGTTCTCATTGTTGTAGTGGGAATAACCCCTGCAGTCGGCATTGCTGCAGGAAGCTGTTGAGGACGCTGTAACTGGGGTTATGGGATTCACAGTTCTCAGAAGCGATTGTTAGATATGCAAATTGGGATCTCGTTTGTTTTCTTAAGGAGTTATCTTTTGTGACAAAAGAAAGGATTTTTTTTTAAGTGTAAAGAGAGTGTAGGTGTGTATTTTGTGAATCGATGTATTACTTTAAATGCTATTTATTTGTCACAAATGAGAACTAAGCACAAAACTAGGTATTGTTGAAATGCTATTTTGGGATTACACCTTGTTTTGGGAATCTTTCATTTTTCCGCATTGTTGTTATCTGATTATCTTCTTGTTAGGCGATACCACGCAAATACCACATTGCTTGTTTTTCATAAATGGCCCAATGTCGATCGTGAACTTCTCATATCGATACAATAATAGGCGAAAGTCTTTCTACTTCTATTTTACTATTAACTCAAATTATTAATGCGTATACATACATACATACATACATACATATATATATATATATATATATATATATATTAAATATTTTATATAACTTGGTCTTTAGGGCTTCTCCAGAAAGATATTTTTAAGTTTCAAATTTGATAAATATATAATTTATACTATTTTAAAAGCCTGACATAGTTTGTTCATTGCCTTTCCTTACCTAAGTTTTGATCTATATCTTTATAAATCTAATTATATCACAGAAAATGGAAGCAATATTTTAAAATGCAGCTGTTTTGTATGTTTCCTTATTTTTTTTTTATATTTTTATATCAGTACTGATAGCAATTAGGATTTTAAAACGAAAAGAAATAACTGCAATTTCAATGGCGAGCTTTATAGATAGCTTAATTTGTCTTACAGAATTTTCGTATTTTTGTATTATTGTTCATGATATTCGCTTAGAATTCTTATGCCTTTTTGAATTCTTGTTCGAAAATATATTTAAAATTTTTTTTTAAAACAATGTTAAAAGAATAGAATAAAATTTATATCATTGAAAAGATAATTTTTTGAATTTTATGTTGATGTAAAATTAATTTTTTTGCACTGTAATATTTTTAAAAGGTATCGCGGAAAAGCACCAAAATTTCGCTTAATTTTTAATTAATCGCATTTCCACTCTCCAATGCACCTATTTGCAAAGTTTGCTAACTCTAGGTCATATACATGCATATTCATTTTTATTATATATATTTATTAGTTAAGCCGGTAAAATAAAATGCGTAGGAATTCTATAGAATGCCGGTATATCTATCACTTTTTATCTCTGCTTATATTTAAGATGACTGTGTGTCCATGTGTTGGCGTTCTACAGGTAGATTGTTTGATTTAGGGCTACAAAACTTGGGCCTGATATATTTCGGAGGATAAAAATGTCAAATATGAGTGTTTTTTTTTCGAAATTTTAATTAGTGAAAAATTAAGGGAAAATGTGAGGTTTTTAGCGATTACTTCCAAAAGTATTACAGCACAAAAATGATTTTTAAATCATCTTAGAAGATGATATAAAAAATTGTTTCCACAATGATTACTTTTATTTTGCTGCACAATTTTTTTTAGATTTTTTAATCGATTTAAAAAAATATTTCATGCATAGTTCCAATAATATAGTTCACATAAAATAAAAATTAAATTAAATCTGCGCTAACACGCTATGCTTGTATGAAGAAAATTAATTTTTATCAATAAATTAAATAATAATAAAAAAATAAGTTAATTCTCACTGCAAGTTAAACCTTGAAAAGTGTTATTTTCCGTACTTGTCTATATGAAATAAAATAAATTATATAAAACATGATATTAGCTAGAAAACTATGAATCATATAAACACACTTTTCAGTTGCTATTACTTTCCAATACAATTGGATTGTGGATTCGATGCATCTATTTCAATTTTTGATGCTTAATAAATAACAGAAAAATTTATTCAACATTAATATGCTAAGCGATGCCTTAAAATAACATAAATAATTAAAAATAACATTTCTGTCATTTTTATTTGTAATTGTCGTTTCTGTGAGAACCACCACTGCACCCTGTAACCAAGAAATATTTATGGCTATGTAAAGTGTAATAGACAAGAACACCAAAAAAAAGGCCAAAGTCAAGATGAGGAACATAAGGATCAGATAAAATTTATACAGAGAGTGATTAGTTAACGAATTATTTAGAGTATAAACAAATTAGATAACGAACAATTTCAAAGTTTAATTTCGACTTTTATGTTAAAAAAAATAAACACATATACGGATAAGGAACACCTTACAATACAAGTTATAACGTGCACATAGTTTATAAAGTAAAATTTAATTGCTATTTGTCCATATCACCACGAAAGAAAATTGATCTACTAAGACGTCTGGCAATAGTTGAATACAGAAATCGATCATGAGATTTTTCATATTATATATATATATATA
>JAPMOR010052242.1:1385048-1418449 GCA_026543865.1 Argiope aurantia | reverse complement strand
TATTTTTATAATAGCTTTTTGAGGGTTTCAATTAAAAATAACTGTTATTCTGAGACGTTTCAAAATGATGCCCTGTCTAGAAAGGTTCTCAATATAGTAGAAACCAAACTAAAGAATAGCATAGTAGAAATAATAATATAATAATTTAGGTTTATAAATAACACTTCTATAGGTATTAATCAATAATACCTATAGATTAATACTCATATTTTAAATAACCCTTATTATGTAGAAGTTATATATATATTAATTTTTATGTCTCTAGAATGAATTAATCTAATTTCAATAAAACTCATTTAATGGTTAACGAATTATATGATTTCTATAATGCGAGTATGTTTGTTAATTAACCACAACATTTTAAAACACAAACTGGCTTAAAATCACAGTTTGCAGAGTTAACTTTACAGATCCATTGTTTAGTCTTTGAAATAATAAATATACTGTAAGACTAACTCGGATTCTTTTGAAATAATTCAATTTTCATATCATTTTCTATTTGTTTAAAAACCACCCGCGAAATCTCAGTTCATCAGTTCAGTAGTATACAATAACTATTTTCTAAATTAATCAAATCCAACCTTTTAAATCTTTTGTTAGAAGAAAAAATCAAACTTTTAACACAGTAGCACAGTATGCCGCGCTAAGAACCATCTATTACAAAAAATAATTACAATCCCGATTCGATTTCCTCATTGATGCAAAAACGTTTAACTTTCCCAGTCGTGCGTGAAGGCTTTCTTCATCCGAAACATAAAAGATGATGCTCCCGCGGCCAGGGAAGATGATTGCAAGAAGCGATTATAAAAACGGCCTGAATCTGGGTTTGGAGCTGCAAATTGATGGCCAAGATGTCAGAGTTCAAGAACAGGTAGAGAAGAAATACTGGCTTTTGGGGAATGCCCATAATTTGGAAAGTGAAACCTGTCTGAGAAGTTAGTGGAACACTAATTGACCAGCCTCTTCCTTTAAGCCATTGGTGACTGAAAATTTGCTGAATTCCGTTGCCAGTTATGTAAAAATTATTTCCGGTTGCCATTAAATTGTGAAATGTTTGTACGAAATACTGAAGTCGCGTAGGTCTTTATTGAATATTCTAAATCTATATTTCTTTAAATTCTATCAATCAAGACGGATTTGGAAGAATGTACCCCCAAAAAATGGAATAATCAATAATAAAATTATTTATGTATTTGTTAGTTAAGGAAATTAAAAGTAGTTATTGAGAAAATTTTATAGAAAAACTTTAAGCTAATTTTCTATGTAATGAAATTATTCATATATTAGTTAAGGACATTCAAAACAGTTATTGAGCAAATTTTATTGAAAAACTTAAAATTAATTTTTTTCTTCAAATTTTGCTTGCGATATTAGAAAAAAATTAGGAAAACGTATTCTAAACAAATGTCTTATTATTGAGATACACTTAAATAATTCAAAATAAAATGTGAAATATACAATGCAAATTCACCCTCAAGAAAATAAAAAAAGCAATATATATCTAATATTTAAATCTTTAATTTGCCAAAATGACCTTCTTTTTAGCCAAATTATTAAAGCTATTAAGCAAATTATTAAAACAAAAGCTTCACTATTTGATAAAATCAATTTGAGTTCAATGTTCATAAATTATTCCAAATCTTTAAAAAACTATTTGAGAAAAATAAATATTTTTTTTATTCAAATAAATTAGTTTTTAAATTTTTAATTTAAATTTTAGAAAAACTTTTGGGGGACTACATTTTAAAAATTATTTCAATAGCTTCTCTTAAATACGAGCAAAATGAGCTTAATGTTTATATTTATGGTTAAACGTTTAACTCGATTAACAGTAATTTATTGAATAAAAATGACTATAAATTAGACTTGGAAATGCAAAACACTTCATACCAAAAGGAACTCTATAACGGATATTCTTTAATCACATTTCACATTTTCTAATATATTTTAATTATTCACTATGCATTTAAATATTTATTTTCCGCGAGGCACAGAACGGAATAAATATACAATAAAAGAAAAAAAATTATTTGTATATGATATTTTTGCCTTCTTTCAACAATAAAATCATGTGAGTACAGAGTAACAAAAGAAGTGATTTATTTTCTAATGTGTTAAAAATTTAGGGCTGATAATGTGAAAAAAATAGATGATAAAATATGAAATTTAAATATAGTTTTATAGCCATTATGATATAATAAATAAATAAATATTCAATAAATTTCTCAAAAAATTTGTGATAAAATATAATGGAAATATTTTTTGCTTTTGTTTATAATAATAGCCTTTATTCAATATAAGAGTTGGTTAAAAGTTGCTTTAACTTTAAACAAAGTTAATGCTTTTGATACTTTATGAAATATATTTTCATTTTTAAAATTTCACTTGTAACATTCACGCAAATAAGAGAAGCTAAAAAAGGAGAAAATTTCATCAATATTGTAACTTTCTTTGAGGATTTTACTTAATAATCATATGAGTTATAATCAAATTTATTATATATGCCTATATATAATTCATATACTAAGCATCCATTCTAACTGCTGTTTCTGCTACTTTTCTCAAAATAAAATACAAATTATTATTATGGTTTATTTGCATATATTTTCAGACAATCGTTATTCACTGTTTATCAATAATGCGAATTCAAGAAGTTTAAACTACCCATATACTCTTATGACCTACTTTCAAACTGATTGTTTGTTTGTTTTTGTTCCCTTTTAATGCTGGGAATTGTTGGATATAAAAAAAGAGGGTATTTCTAGAAATGATATCTTTCTAACGTGTGATGAAGATATCAGTGGAATGCAGCCTTTTACACGCAAGAGACAGTTAGGGAGAGATATGTGCGCTTCGGGGTTTTGAACCCTGTCACGATCTTTAAGGTCTCGATGCGCTATTATTTCTGCTATGACGTTTTTCCGATGGAGCCATTAAAGGGCTGCACTATCATTTCGGTTCTTCTAATGGTGCGGAGAGATGTGTTTTTGTTGGCCGTAAATATTTTAGATGCGTATGAGAACGAACGCGCTCTTTCTTGGGCACTTTATCTTTTATTTAGTAAAAAAAATAGTTTTTTTTTTCCTTCTTTAATGCTATCCACTAAAGAATTTTTTTAGAAGTATTTTTTTAAAGAGTAGGTGTGGTTTATATTTCTTGAGGCTTCTTGAAAAAGCTTCACGTATAGTAAAAGACTTAGATATATAACATTACTAACTTTATAACATAAGCATGTATAATACAAGATTTAAAAATGTAAATATTAAAAAAAATTAAGACTCTACAATGAAAATGATTAGAACAGTGTACGATTTATTATAGTGGATTATATATATATATAATTGATGTTGTTGGTAGTATTGCTTCCCTTGCAAATAAACCGAGAAAGCTGTATTTGAAGAATTTGGCAACAACATTGGAAATTAGTGTGCGAACTTAACGTGTGTGTAAACATATTTTTTAGCAGCTGCATGGCGGTGTAGAAAAAACATTTTAAAATGGTAACTTCGATTTATTTCAGTCTTGAGGTATAATTCATACAGATAAAAAGCGGTAAGATACGACAGTCTACATCGTGACACATGAATAGAAGAGACACAAGTTTTTCCCTTCAATGTTTATACTATGAGATTTTGATAGGGGTCAATTTGACATGTGTAGTCTTAGGAAAAGGGTATCTTTAAAAGAATGTTGGAAATATTAAAGATTTGTATTCCTTTACTTGGAGCGTGCAAAAAGGATGAAGTGAGTAATGTTATAGAGAGCGTGTTTAATTAATTAAATAAAAAAGTGGGAACTGGATCAGGAAGTTAGAGACCATTTTAGAATAAAATTAATATGGGATAAAGATAAAAATTTAGAAATTAATTAGGTTTTAAATAAATTAAGAGATATCATTACACACACACACACACACACACGCGCGCGCGCGCGCGCATATATATATATATATACTTGGAAACATTACTTGATAGACCCAACAAGATAAGCGATACAAGCAATAGCTGATTAATTTAATTGAAGCATTGAAGGAGAAACATCGAAAATATAGCGAAAGATATGAAATTTTTTTTTTCCAACACTACAATATTAGTCCACATGTTGCACAACCAGTGAAAAGAACTTTAAAATCACATTTCTGGGATATGTTACTTTATACACTTATTCATCAGATGTTGCTCCTGCAAACTACTATTTGTTTCGCTCCATGCAGAGTGTTCTTTCCGGAAAGAGGTTAAATTCCCATTCAAATATCAAAAAGTGACTTCATAAATAGATTGCATATAAACAAACAATTTTTTTTCGGAATTGTTTATTGTCTAAAAGATAAATAAATGTTACAGTTTCTGAGGAGAAATATTTTGAATAAATTGATTTTTAATTTTTATAACAAACATGTGTTTTTTTTAACTTAAGGAAGGACGGTCTTATATTTATACATCCAATAATAGCTCGAATAACTATGGTGATATAAAAATTAAGAGTTATTCAATTTAAAGTCTACGCTTAAAAAAAGTAATCTTTACACCAGCTTTAAGCTATTCTGCTCACGAAAAACATATCCTGTTAAAAGAGCTACAGGATAATGTTACTCGCTGATTAACTACTTAAAAACATATTCAGCGCATGTGCTCACGGAATGAAAGCAGCTCTCTTGTAAGGCTGAAGTTTACATTAAGCTTAAATCAGATAGGGTTGTAAATGAAATGTTTTATATTCTAATGTATTAAAAAAACTTTTATCAATTTTCAGAATCTTCAGTTTTATTTAAGAAAGTCTATTTAGATATGAAACAGAAGATAAATGCTTTCTTAGATTTTTAATTTCTGGAAATGTGATAGAAAATCTGACTTTTTAAGTTCAACACCCTTCACACTATTTAATATCTTGATAAAAAATCAAGATCAGCCGGTATATGAGATAGTATTTTTGTCTGTAACGATTCTGCTATTAAGTCTACATTTCTGTTGTTCTGCCTTTTAGGTTACCTGTAAGACCTTTTCGACTTTATTTGTATGTTTAACCATTTTGGTTGCAATTCATGAAACTATAAATAATTTTTTCTAATGCTATGATAAAATAAAGAAATATCTTAATTATTCACATGATGTTTTCATTTTGCAACGACATACAAATGAAAATTTAATTTTTAAACATTCATTGACTAAGATGTCTTTTAACAGTTAATTCTTTATATTTCATTAAAATAATAGGTAAGATGTTTATGTTTTATTCTGGCATTGAAAATTTAACAAATACTCTTAAAGGTTATAAAAAAAATTTTTTGAATAATTTTTCTACCATTTTAATATAAGTAAATATTATTATATTGACTTTCATAATCTATTTGACACAATACAGCATAAAATTTTAATTGATCTATATATCCAATAATCTATTTCTCTGTTTCTCAAATCACGAATAGTTCAACTTAAATCCTATATTCGTAATTAATAATAAAAGAAACGAGTTGAAGATCTGAAGTTTAAAAATGCCTTAAGTTCTTAGTGTGGATATTCAGAAATTTCTTTCAAGACAATTCAAGAAAATAAATGGCCAATAAAATCTTAGTGTCTGAAAGAAAGATTTCAAACTTTACCGAAATTAATTTAATTGTTCTAATCTGGACTTGGAAAATTTCTCCGGAATTCATAGAATCATACCTTACCTTTAAAATATTAGAATAACTGACTGTTTTTTTATAATAATATCAAAATTTTCTCCGTTATATAAACTGATAACCAAAAAAATTACTGATCTTGAATTTTTTTTTTTAATTTTTAAAAAGTATTCGGAAATTTCATCAACAAACAAATAAGAAAAATAAAATGATAAAAGTAAGAAATCAATCGATTCTAAAATAAAGTGTTACCTTTAAATATAAGCAACTAAACGTAATGTTATTGGCGTTAATATTCCTAATGTCCCTTTCCAATATTTCAGAGAATTTTTTTTTTTGGGGGGGGGGAAAGGGAGCCTAAAATTTGAAAACAAATAAAAAATGATGAAATAATATTTATAATTAAATTTTCATTAAAAATATTATGCCACAAATTTCTTCTAAAAATATAAAAATAACATGTTTTAGGTGCATCTATTTTAATCTTTTGCTTTCATGATTCTTTTAACGTTCAATCTCGGTGGCTTCAGTTTTTATAAATGAGAGTTAGGAAAGCAAGAAATATAAAAAAAATATATATAAAGGTTGAATTTTTTTAATAATTTTTTTTAAAAAAATTAGTAATTGTTTATTTATAATTTCGTTTTTAAAATTTATTAATATCAATGAAAAATTTATTAATATTTTTAACTAATATATTATAATTTTTTGATTATATATTGACTACATATGCAATGAAAAAAAATCAGTTATTCGAAATTAGCTTGAAAAACAGCAAATTCAATGTTCGGCTGCTCCAATATAAGTTAACCCAATAATTATAAAATGAAAAAAAACTTGATAGATAAGAATCGGTATACAGATGTCGGTACACAGATATACAGCTCACATATAGAAAATGCGAGGCATTCACAATTTCGTTATTGAATTGAATAATTATTTATTACTTTCGTCTGAGAGACTTAATGAAGGATAAAATAAAAGAGTTTATTTTGTTCATTTTTCTGATATTTCGTAACACCTAACAAATTGTATTCAAATATGTAAGTCATTTTGATGCGAAGTAGTTAAAAATGGGCCAGAACTTTCGAAAACAAATTTATACCTTACAATATAGGCATTTAATAAATATTAATCTACCTAGAATAATGCAAATATATCAAAGCATCATTTATGCATCTTTCAATTGAATTGCCTAAAGCTATGATTATTACACATTTAATTGTCTTCCATAAATTAATTTTGATTAATTCTATTAAATCCATGATTAATTCTGAAAACCAGTTATTGGTGTTGCACTACAATTTGGAAAGAGAAGATAAATTTTATAAATGTGAAAACGTCAATAACCGAAGCTTTGCATATCTTGTGTTACAAAAATGAAATAGTTTATCATTGCAATGGTTGCGCATAAAGCGCAACTATAATGAAACGACGTATAAATGCGAAATATACTAACGATGCTACGTAGTAAATGAAAGCCAATATACATCGTTACATATATAAATCCTGTAGGAAATTCGTGTAATTCATAAACATTCAGGATTTAAGAAACAGAAATCATGTAAGAAAAAAAATCCTGTAGAAAGTGACGATTCCTCAAAATTCGTGTAATTAATAAACATTCAGGATTTAAGAAACAGAAATCATGTAAGAAAAAAAAATCCTGTAGAAATTGACGATTCCTCAAAATTCGTGTAATTAATAAACATTCAGGATTTAAGAAACAGAAATCATGTAAGAAAAAAAATCCTGTAGAAAGTGGCGATTCCTCAAAATTCGTGTAATTAATAAACATTCAGGATTTCAGAAACAAAAATCACGTAAGAAAAAAAAATCCTGTAGAAAGTGACGATTCCTCAAAATTAGTGTAATTAATAAACATTCAGGGTTTAAAAGACATAAGTCATGTGAGAGTCTACTTTTATTTCTTATCAAAAAGAAATATATTCAAATGAAATACTAAAGCACAATAAAGCGATGGTTAAAAATTAAAGAAATTTTGAACGATCCACAACTAATAACAGTTGTAAATGTCAGGTGTTTAAATATGCAAACCCAATTCAACAATAATTTCAAGGAGATTTAATATGAGTAAAGCATTGGAACCTTATCATTTCCACAATGTTTTGACAGATTGGTTGTCAGCCGTAGCTAGCAATTTAAGGGAAAAATTTTAACCAAGTATATATTTAAAAGTGAGCCCCTATTTATAAATAGAAAGGAACAAATGGAAATTCAGTTTTATTTCCTTTGTTTTGCACTGGAAGTTAAGCACAATGTACAGAAATTCTTGATGGATATCGTACCCCTTCATTGCCTGTTCAGAAATGATTTTATCTAATGCAGGAAAAAGAAAACTAACATAATAGTCGGTGAAGATGCTGTCACTTAAATGGCTGACTAAACATGTTATTATTTCTTTGTGCAGTCGTTATTTGTGAAAGCACTGAATGATGACGTAATGGAGATAATATGCATCTTTAATTTTAACACATGATGAGCGTGACAGATGAAGCTATTAATGATGATGAGTGTTTAAACAAACCTGTGCGTCGTACTGTTTTTGAACTTGGGAAAAAAATAAGAGGAAGTAGTCATTTATAGTGTTTTTGTTGGTTTACCTTGAATATTCGCAAAATTTGCCGGGATATATAAACAGAGAAGCTGTCATGTTTGAGTTTTTGAATTTATAAATTTATGTATTTTTCTCAAAGAGTGAATAGAAATGCAGAAGTAACCTTGCCACTTACTGACATCTTTTTTTTTAAAAGGAAAATTAATTATACGTTAATTGTTGACGAATTAAGATAATGAAACTAAATAACATTGACGTTACTTCACTGACACCAATAACAATGCATTTATTTGAAAAAAAAATTCCATTATCATTAAAATTGATTTGAAATATTTTTTTCAAACGGTTATAAAAGTCCCCAAGAATTGAAATAAGTAATATGCTATTTTTTGCATGAATGCAAGAATGATTAACGTAAATGAAAATAAATAATAGTAAATGGCTCAATTTTTTTTCAAATCAGTTAATTAATGGTTTTGAATAGCACTGAATATACTAAAAAAAAATTCCAGTGATGTCACGATAGCTCTACTGATGCCATTTCTTTTATTCTAAACAAGAAAACCACTAGAACAAGGGAATTTGCTAATATCTGGAAATAATTATGATAAAAACTACAGTTGAAAAATACTTAACAGTGTTGAATTTATTTTAAAAACTGCTTCAGTTATTCTTTTGAACCTTTTTCTTTTAATCCATGTATAATAACGACAGGATAAGTAAAAATTAATAATAAATATTAATTATAAGGGTAAAAAATAACAGTTAAATTACAACTCAAGTCAGTTATTTAACTGACTTGAGTTGCACTGTATTTTTTAGAGAAGTTGCAATGTTATCACTGTTATTTTCTCGGGAATTCTATATTTTAAGTTGAAGTAAAATAGCCCAAAGAATAACGAAATCAAAAATGTACTAGTTATGAATGAAGTATGATTATTTACTTATATAACAACGAGTTTGATAAAGTGATGCATTTAGGTATTTTGGGACACTTTGCAGTGCACATTATGAAGCCCTCTTTTAATAAATTAGTCAATTCAGTTTGATTAATTATTACATTGTTAGCTTTGTCGACATGTTAATAATTTGATTTTGATTAATATTTTTATTTTATTAACTTTTTGAAAGTGTATATCTTGTTATTTGTTCTTTTATTATTACTGTGAGGTATCATCTATTGTGCACAATATTATTTAGGCGGATGCTCGATATTTATAAATAACGAAGTAACTAAATGACCGTAATAAAAAGATAAGGATCTGACGATTCATATTTGAAAAAGTATTAATAATATACATTTATTCTGTAGTTAATCATAATAAAAACAAAAAGACAAAGATCTGACCAATTATGCCCAACAAAGTGTTTAATAATATCCTAATATTTTGTAAATAATAGAATTTGCATAATCAAAATACAAAGACAAAGATCTCACCAATTATGCCCAACAAAGTGTTTAATAATATCCTAATATTTTGTAAATAATAGAATTTGCATAATCAAAATAAAAAGACAAAGATCTCACCAATTATACTCGGCAAGATTTTAATAATATTCTAATATTTTATTGTTAAAAATTTGCCTTTTTTTAAATAAAATATCTATTTTATAAATTTTATTATTATTATAAATATTATAAATATTTTTTTTATAAATGTCTTTTTAATTAATTTGTCTGTGGCCTCCATCCTAGCTTAGCGATTCTAGGCAGTTGCCTAACCTGCCTAGTCGAAGCTCTCCATTGCTTTAGTGATTTTAATAGAACTTAGTTTACTTTAAACATTTTTACTATTATCGCTGTTATTCTTTTAGGGATTTTATTTTTTCATTCGGAGTATAAAATCTGCAAAATATATGAAATTATCAACATTAAAATAATTTGGAACGACTGATGATAATGAAAGTAAATAACATAAATTTAATATAACTCATTCAAATAAAACTTTACATTAAAGAAACTTTCTGTTATTACTAACATTCTTTAGGGTTTTTCTTTCTTTTTGTTCAAAAACGGAAGTAATTATATTTATAGGTTTGATGAAATCAAGAAGGAAAAGGTTGCGATTCTCACCAATCTTCAGAAAATTTTCCAGTGATTTCATCATTTATTTATATCTGTGATTTTTATCGATCAATGACTTCAGAGATTTTATCTATCGATAGACAATGCTTTCTATGAAACAGAAGGGAAAGTTTCGAATAATGATATAAGCGTAAACAAAAATGATATTTTTCAGACAAATGAAATGATTCATTGCCTCGTTTTGAAGTTAAATGCATTTTTTAGCTAAAAATATTGTTATTTTCTTTTAAATAATCGCTAATTGTAAAAAATAGTATCTACTATGCGTTCGCAAGGTTCTGAAAATGTTGTTTAAACAAACAAAAATAGCTCCAGCAAAAATATACATTTCCAAGATCGAGTACAGCTTTTAAGATGCCATGACAATTTTCTGCAAGTTAACATTTCCCAGGTCTTTGGGAAATTTATTTTCCAATACGATTTAGATGGCATGAAACTCAAAGTACTTTTCAAATGAAATTATAAGCCTGAACATCATCCTTTTTTCATTTCTATAATTTAACATTTATTTTTTAAAGAAAGTATTTTATCACTTCCTAGTAATAAAATAGATAATAATAAAATCTCCTAAAAATCGATACGAATTGTTAATAATTAGCTAAAAAAATTTGCTGCTTATTTGTTGAATGGCATAAAATAATCATCTAAAAATCGCAAAAATAACAACTTGACACGCATAAAAACATTTTTTTTTTGGTTTATTCGTTTTGCCCATTATTTTCTACAAAAAATTTTACACCTATTCGCATGTAATCATGTCAGATAATTTTCTGATTATTTGATGTTGGAACGCAATTAAATAAACAGGAACGACTATCATTTTATGGATGCTAGTCCCACCATTTTAAACTGTATTTAAGAGTGGCCATCTTTAAGCATAATTATATAAAGTCAATTAGTAGACTATTTAGTATTATAGTTTGATAAAATATAATACTTGAATTATTTTTACGATATTTTACTAAAATTGTAGCATTTGATGTGCTAATTGAAAATTATTCCTAATTGCAAAATGAAATCACTAATTAAAACCAATACATTTTAATAAATAAATACATCCTCGTTTTTACAAACTTATATTGATTATTAAAATTTTTCAAGAAATAAAAAATAACATAAGTTTCGTATGATGGATGTTACACATAAATAATAAAAATAAAGTCAAAAAATTATATATTTCACATTTTAAAACTTTTAAAACCATATATTTTTGAATATATGGTATATATACTAATACTAACATCAAATAAACATATGTTAATATATGTTACATAAAATAACATGTGTTTTACATATACTAAGCATATATACTATTTATGCATATACTAAACATATATACTAAAACAAGGTTCTGGCATATACATCAACATATTCTTCAAAACCATGCTCAACTCTTCAAGGAATAAAGTCGTTACATGATATCTTGTTTCCTATTCATATAGGGAAAAAAGCGGTTTTCGATGTTAAATATTCATCAGAAATAAGAAATGAAAACAAATCTTTATGAAATTAAAAACTCGTTCATAAAAAAATCCATCCTTGCTACCTTGGATGGTTTCTGGTGCCTAATTATCATCATGATCTTTGCGCCTGATTGCACTCACCTCTCACAAAGTAGTACAGAAGCCTCAGGGTGGACTACGGGTTAAACGTCACGAAAGCCACACGTGTCGTAAAAAATTCATCACGCGAACGTTTTCTGCCAGCTCATCTTTCATATCGTGCAGAAAGAATACCTACAAATGTTTTCTCCATCCACGCTATCCAAGAAACTGACAAACGAGTTAACTTTCGTGAAATGTTAGTTCGGATTTCCCATGAAAAGTTTTCTAATTTCATGGTATGTGCGAAAAAAATAATAATAAATTTACTACCAAAAGTTATGATTTTAAATTTTCCTACTTTTAGCATTTTTTTGAGATTCAAACTCATTCACCTTTCTATAGTAAGATTTATATTTTTATATAATGTTTTATTAACCCTTTGACTGCGTGCTTTTTTAAAATCACTATTTTGATGCGATGTTTGCAAGTAAGTTCAAATATTTTTCAAGCAAACTGAACTGATGCTATATATTTCACGATAATAATATAATACAATAAAAATTTGTAATTGTAAAAATCAGCACTCTAAGCTGAGAAAAACGCAAGATGCAATAGAAAATGGACTGATTGCCAACCCGCGGAAATCGCGGGATATGCAGCTGGAGGGTTCAAGTTGACTTGATACGCGGATTTCCTGAATCAGGTGCAGAGTGATTCTGATACCTAATTGTACATAATAATTTTACTGATATTTTTATAACTGATAGCTATCCTTGATAATTTTGTTCCTGATATAACTTGTAAGCAATTTTACCGGGTGCTCGGTGGGTATCACTTTCCACACTGATACTGATATAGTAGCTGATATTGATGTGAATATGATTTCAAATACGGATTTTGCTCCTTCGCCAGAGATGTCGACACCAAAATTAAGATTTTAATTTTAATTTTCCTATTTTGAACATTTTTTAGAGATTTAAACTGATTCACCCTTCTATAATAAGAATTACATTTTTATACATTGTTTCATTAGTATTAGGTTGATTCTCTGATTTGTGGAATCAGGTACAGGTTGATACTGATACTCAATTGTGTATGATACTTTTTCCTGATATTTTTATAACTGATAGCTATGATTGATATTTTTATACTTAATATATCTGGTAAATGATTTCACCGGATGTTCGATAGGTATTATTTTCCACACTTGTTCCGTGACTGATAGCCATACTGATACGAATATGATATCAAATATGGATTTCACTCCTTCGGAATAGATATTGATATCGATGTGCCTTGTTTTTTTGGACAGTGATTGATGGATGGAGGAGAAGAGGAAAGGACAGTTTTTATTGATACAGTTAGTATAGGAATAGGCGGAAATTTTTCATGTGCATCGTTACAATGGGGGTGGGGATGAATATTATTAAAAAACCCATCACGAATGGAAATAATGTCACAGAATTAGAATGGTCTATTAGGCTATATCGACCTAATACCGGTAATCAGATTTATTGATCGATTAACGATAAGACTGATCGAAAACGAATGAGGTCGAAGGGATTATTAATCAAGTACAAACTCTGATAAAGAGTATTTGCTATTCTTAGTCGGTATTAGTTTTATATACCTGATACTTTAGTGTATCAGTATAATCAACCTGATAGAAAATATCAGGTTGATTCACTACCACCCAGTCCTATGTATTAATTTAAACCAATGAATAATTTTGAGCAATCTTGTGATATATTAAAATGTAATTGATATATTAGGAGAAAATTTAATTTTAAACATCAGTAATTGACTTTACGAAGAATTAATGCCATAAATCTGTTTACAGTTTTTGACTAAAAACATACAATAAGTTTTTCAAAAGTTTTCGTTTCGTGTCTCTCCATGTGCTTTTAACTTTAGGGCTTCCCGAGCGATGCAGATACAGTTACAGAAGGGATTTTCAAAATCCAATGTGCTGGCACAGATCCAGTAAGATTTCATTTCTTTAGTGGAATTAAGTAGACCTCTGAGTATCCTGTAGATCATTTAACCACCTTGTCCCATTTTTTTATTCTTCAAGCGATGATTTATTGTTGACAAGGATGATATGAATAACTATTCCTATTTATGGTCGAAAAATTACTATATATCTAATCTTCAGTATTTAGAAAAAGAATGAAAGACATTATTTCTTTGTCAGCTATATTTCCGATTTTCTAAGGATGTTTAGAATTTGCATCCGGCCACATCCGGCCAACTTAATATTCAATATAGTAAATATTGAATATTAAGTTGAGATAGGCTTGTGAATCTCTTAATTTTGGAATTTAGGCACATATAATACATTTCCTCAAGTTGAATGAATATTAGTTCCATGAAGATGGATTTTTCTGGAAATTCGTAATTCAAAGCTGCAGCTAAGATTCTTTGATATTGACATAATATTAATTGGTACAAATATCTTCTATTAAGAATAAGAGCTTTTAACTTGTCATTCAAAAAGTGCTAGAACTGCATAAAAACTTATTATTTAGCACTCAATTAAATAAACTTTTGATTAGTTAGCGACTGATACAATTTGGGAAAAGTATTTATATAGAAATGTGAATTATTTCAGAGAACAAAATAACAGAATGACTAATCTTGTTGTTTTAGTTCAGACATTTATTCAATATACATTTAATAAATTACAGGAAAAATCATGTCATTTTGATTTATTTAAAATTTTTGGAGGAAGATGTCATCAATCAAAAATATTTTGAAGTTAAAGCACTATCGGTCATAGTGATTTGGAATGATTCCCAATTTCTCATTTTTCTACATTAAATTATAAGCGAAAGCCTTTGAAACAAAATTTTTTCTATTCTGCCAGCATTTGACCGCATTTTATATCTTCTGGCTTTAATCCAAATGGTAATTTAATGACGTTCTCGATAAGAAGTATTTCCTTTCCACCTTTAAAAAATACCAAAGAAAAAAAAATTCTGTATCAATAGTTTATGTTTCCTTGAAAAATAATAATGAATGTATGTTTTTAATTATTTCTAAGACATAATGTCTTACACTTTAATTAAACAGAAATTCTCTTAAAAATTTTTGGTTTCAAAATTATCAAAATAAGGATTTAGACATGAGTTTTTATATCAAATTATTCAAAATTACTTTCTTTTCAACAGTTGTAACTACGAAGATTGGATTATGTTTTGAACCGCAGCACTACAGATCAATATCAATTGGCGAATTTTAATTTAAAATGAAATAATCTTAAAAAAACACTTGCCGTTTTTGTTATGTTAAGCTATTTTATATTAACAGACACAAATGGAGTAAAAAATAGAAATAGTACATAAACACTCGAATGATAAAGACGCCAAAATAATTCATTTGTTGCCAAAATGCACTCATTTCTCTCAAACTCTCCATCTGCTCTTTCTGAAAAGCCGGTGAAGTAACGACAAGAAAACGCTTCTTAGCAAACTTCTCTGCGCCGATTCATCTCTTTGCCGCCTAATCATCTGACAGGCAATATGCTGTCGAGTTCACAGCAAACATCTCTGGCAGTCACTATTTCTGGAAGCTGCTCCGTCAAGGGAGACGCCGTGAATATAATGAAGTGGAGGCTTGCATTTTCACAGTGTTGTTTTTTTTTTTATTAGAGATTCGTTATACCTTAAAGGCAAGCAGTTATTTTATGCATTATCTAGTATGCAGTGACTGGAGCTTTTATGAGAAGTAATTAAATGAATGGTTCGTTTCGCGTTACATTTAATTACCGTGGTAATGGATTTTTCCGGCGAAATTTTCTACAGTGGATGATATTTATTACTTTTGGTAACTTTGTTAACTTGGTTTCTCGGACAAAACAAACTTTACAGTGTTTTTTCTTATAAGTAGTTAGAGAGATGGATCTGTTTATTGTTTTGTGCGTGGTATAAACCATTAAAATGTTGTTTGAATTTGAAAAAAAATATGCTAAGAGAATCAATACGTATAATAAGTAAGGGAAATTTTTGATACTTAAAGTTTGAAGAAAAGGAAGCAGTTTATATTTAAGGCCGGGGGGGGGGGTTTAAGAATTCGTATTAGCTATGGAAGTTCAAAACTTTCAGTTTAATTTTTTAGCACAATATTTTTATGTAATATTTTTCCTATTTACCCTTCTCTTTTAATTGCATTTATTTTATCCTAAGTTGTATTTATTTTTGATAGAAAACTATTACATATTTGTTTCAAATTTATAAGTTTTATAAAATTTCGGAGATATTTAAAAATTAATGCATAATACAAACATTTCTTAAAATACTTTTCAGTACATTTTAGAACTTTAAAAATATATGGTTCATAAGAATTCATAGTTCTTGAATGACGCAAGTTTAATTTAAATTGATTAAAAACCGGGTATATTTTGAGAATAGTAAAATAGACAACAGGTAAATATGTTACTTTATATCAGCAATATTATTTTACATTTTTGTGAAACTCTCACTTTACTACCCTATACTTTTTTTTATAAACTAATCAACGAGATAATAAAGCAGATGTATAAATGACAAAGACATTCCATTGAATATTTTTTACTTTTACCTTCTTTACAGAATATGAAAAAGATACTTCATATAATAAATATCAGAATATTTATAACAATTAATTTTTTTTTAAAAAATGGAAAAAATTTATATAAATAAATATTTTTCGAATAAAAGATTCTCTTCATTTGATATCTTTTTCAACTAAACTGATAAATTAGATGCTTCATGTGAAGAATTTAAAAATAATTTGCTTTAAATTAAATTAAAGTAAATAAAAATTGTTGGAAGCTTTTCAATTATCTACCTAAAATTTATTTAAATAATTTTAATTCTTCAAGACATTTCTTTCCCCAATTGGCGTTACTATCATCAGAGTTCATCTTAAATCAAGCCTCAGCACAATGTTCCCATTTCAAAATAGAAATAAAAGATAAATTTCAAACTAATGACGAAAGAAACAAACTTTAATCACTTAAATGTCATGCCTGTGACAAAATTAATCGAATTATTGTATTTCATACATTCATTGAATATTCATAACATTCATACAAAGTTATTGCACATGATATTCGACATAAAAATTACGTAGAATTATATGGAAATTATGTGGCATAAGCGTTTAAAATGCTCTGTAAGCTGTTAGCTGAATTAAAAAATCTTTGTATTACAAACAGACGACCAGAAGGTCTTATTATTTTATTTGATGATAAGAAAAAATAATAAAAAAAATTTTCAGCAGTATTTCACCAAAAAGAAAACTAAAAAACACAATTTAAAACCAAACGATTGAGCATAAAACCAACAAGTTGACCCAAAAGCGCATTGCAGAAACAAATATAAATCTTACTTTTAACTCTTTGTTGCTGTTGCTGCAGGGCGGTTGCCCCGCCCCCTGCCAGCACAGGGCTGACACCCAAGAGACAGAGCAGCAGCGAAACCTTCAGGATTCCCAGCATCATCTCCATCCGACTGTCAAAAAGAATCCTGAAGCTCTCAAGCCTGGCGCTCGCCTTTTTAACAACTTTCACCAAACAGGTTTCTGCCGACCCCTTTCTCTCATCGGCCGGCCTTGAAGAAGCCCAAGGGGTCAGAGGCAGCCTGCCCCCCGTCACGGTGTGTTGTTTTTACTCTCTCTCTGGGTTAGCCCCGAACTGCATCGGGTTTTGTTTGTTTTTTAATCGCAGATTGGTTAATAAAATGTTGCCGGGAGTGTGATGGGTTCTTTGTTGGTAAACTTCTGGGTTGCGTCACGCCCAAACCTCCGGCTGCGTTGGTTTTTGGTGGGATTTGAAATTTTAATTTTGATGGAATAGCAATGCCACTTTAAAACGAATGTTGAAATTTGGGTGTGAACTAAGTGGCATCTTCCGTTTGTTTGAATGGGAATTTTTATTTCATTTTGTATTCAGTCTTCACGGATAATTGACATTTTGGAAAACTTCGAAAATTGACCGTAGATTTATTAAGCTTATTGAATGAAAATATTATGGATATATTATGCCTATAATTTATGTAATATCTCATCTAATGGAAATTTTTAAATAATCTAAAAAAGTGCAAGTCAAATTGAAAATACACGACGAACTAGTTAGCCATAAAGCTAAAGTGCTTTATAAAGTGCTCATCTTCTCAAAAGTTCAGTCTATATAGAATCGGATATATGACAGTAGCCTGTAAATAAGAATGTCATTTTTTATCACAATAAAATTTCATATTAATTATAGCATTCCATGGATATGTTTTTTTACATTAAATGTCGAATTTTTTAAAATAATGGAGGCTTAGAATGAAGATATTATTGTCCAAAATATTTTAAGGGGAAAAATTCAATGGTTCAGGAAATGCCGCAAGTTCACTCAAAATAACCAGCCAGATTGGCCACCCAAAAACTTTCTCGCATATTCTCTAATAAACTTGTCAAGCCAGAGACCGTCTTACAAGACATTGGCATACAATAGTTACGCCAATTAACTATTGGCTATTACTAACTTTTGGCGATCATTCAGCATTTTTGCTGAATCTATCGTGTCATCCTAGGTAAGTTATTTGGCGTTTAATCCCTCGCATGCGTTGATAGTATTCAAAAATCGAATTTGTGTTTTATACAAGTTTTTTTTTCTCTCAACCGATCGAAACAAAATTGCACTTGTGGTCACAATATTTTATACCAAATTTGATATATTTTAAGTCACTGCGCATTTCTGAATTATCGCGTTTGCATGTTTCTGAAAGTACAGACCGGCAGACAGTCAACCCATAGTTTGATTTGACTCAAAATTTTATAAATGTTTACACTATACATGTTAAATATAGCCACCAAATTTTATCTTTCTAGGTCTTTTATATTTATCTTGTCAACTTATATTCGGACAGATGGACTTCCTCTGAACAGATTTTACTCAAAATTTGATAGAAATCTGCAAATTTGATGTAAAGCCCGGATGCCAAATTTCAATCGTCTAGCTCAAAGCGTTTTTAAGTTATCTTCGTCACAGACAGAAATACAGATGGAGATTTTCTAAAAATGTGTTTTTTTAACTCAGGGAGGTCTAAAATGTGGAAATTTGTCAAAATCTGGAGCTCGAATTTTTCGACGATTACAGTACTTTCTCTATATTACGTATACTAGAAAGTAAAAACGTAAAGTAATATTTGGGTTAGATGTACAGAAGTGAAATTGGGGGGGGGGGGGAGTGTATACCAAACTTTTTTCACACATAAGTGATAGGAATTTCAAAGGGGGGAAAAAAAAATAACGAAAAAAAAAAAAAAAAAAAAAAAAACAAGCAGTAAAAAACACTAACAATTTTCTTATCTTATACCTCCTTAACTTACAGATATTGATTAAATGAAGATTTGAGAGTTTATGACAGCTCAATGCATCAATTGTTGCCATATAGCAATTGATTTACAGTTCGTCGCTAATACACATCACTACTGAGATAGCATTATTATTCGCCAACATATGAAATCGCGAATGGAGTTAGTCGTTATAGGGAACTGTTTCTGTATCTACTTCCATCGTTCATTGCATAGAATTTCCTTTTCATTATTCGTTCTCTCTTGTTCTAAAATACATTCAACTGATGTTCTTATGATGTATAATTCTTTTTCTCTACAGCGCTATCAGCTTTGAATCTACCATGATGATCAAGATATTCTCTACATTTCTTTGAAATCCGCATATCGAATACGAGCATCTGATATCTTTGGATCTGCCATTATGATACAATTGATGAATTAGTATAACTGTGAGCAAAGATTTAATTCTTCCTCTTACAAACCTATTTTTTGATACAATAAGTTTTGTTATAACCACATACGAATATGCATTAGTATCCACGTTGTCATGCAAATATACATAAAATAAATCAGCTGTAGTGGTCTCACCAAAACTTTCTCGCATGCTCTGTAATAAATAAACTTGTATATTATTATTATTAGTGTTGTTGCTTCTAATGGCACTTGCCATAGACAAACTCGCTGACGAAATCAGCGATTTTAAGTCGAGGGTGCGTCTCTTATTTTTTAGTAGCGCCAACTACAGCCAAGCGTACGTCTTAGCTACTGACGCATCACATTCGCTTGCACAGCCCCTTTTTACAAGGGGGCACATTCACACATCGAACAGATGAAGAACAACCATGCCCGAACCGGGACTCGAACCCAGGACGCCATCACGGGGAAGACGCGCTACCCCTATGCCAGGACGCCGGCATATTATTATTAAAAGGTGATTATGCCACTGGCAAACATCATACTTGAAAGAGACTATTATAGTGCGAATTTTGACAATTTTCTTTTGGCAAATAAGACTGGAATAAGGTTAATAACAAGTACCAAAATTCCAAATCTCCTATTTTTTGACATATTTTTCTTCTGGCCGATTTAAACCAAAAGTTGACACAGAAATACTATTGTAATCAAATCAAATTTTACATTTTTAAGTCATTGCACTTTAGAGTTATCTTGTTTACATGGTTGTGAAAGCATAGGCTGATAGAGCGGTTAACTTCGAGATGGATTTGGATCAAAATTAGATACGTATCTATATTTTAGATGAAAAATCTGTGCACCGAGTTTTATCCATGTAAATTTCTTAACTTATATTATATAACATGTGTTAACTTACATTAGGATAGTCGGGCAAACAAACTTCCACTAAATGGAAATATTTCAAAATTTTACAGAAATCTACACATTTCAAGCAAAGAATGATATACTAAATTTCATCCTACTAGCTTAAAGCATTTTTGAGTTACTGTGTCAGCAAAAGACAGGAATCATTCCAAAAACATGTCTTTGTCTCAGGGAGATCTGAAGTCTGAAGAATCTTCAAAATTTCGGGTTCAAATTTATTGACGAACAAGTAGTATTCACTGTACACGAGAAAGTAAAATTTAAATTTAATTCCTATGTAATAACTTGGAAAACAGAACAAACATTTGGAAACCATCATGATATCTTTGCCAAATTGCACAACGACATTCTCGGATAACCAAAATTAAGTTACTTCAGGATTTTTTCAGTTTTATAAAATTGGATCACCGGATCCCAAGGTAATTTTAGCTCATCCAGTTAAACTTTCCGTTTATATTTCGTTTTACTTTTTTTTTTCCTCTTTTCTCCAACGGTGCACGTGGAAGATAGACAGTTTTAGTTCACTCGCCTTATCACCATGCCAAGGTTTCTTTAAACACTTTGCATACGTGGCCTCTTTTTATTCGAAAGTGAATTTTTTTTTAAAAATTTTCCTGATGCGACAGCTTTTTTTTATGTCTATACTCTGCTGCATCAATGGTACATTTGTAATATTATATAATCAAGAATTTATAAACCTATAATTATAATTTTATATAATTGTTTAGGATATTTATACTTCGAAACAATCAATGAGAGAAGTTATATACTGTTTGACTTCTGGGCCTATAACCAACTGCTATCCTTCTAGGCTCATAATCAACTCTGTTATACTTTAGGGTAAACTAAACCAAACTTCAACAAAGCAAGCAGTGAAATTTTTGTGTCGAGAAGGCATAAAGATGAAACCAGTTTCTTAAAAAAATGACTTTTATTAAAAATCAAGAATAAAGTCAATGTGCTCGTAACTGGAGCAATCAAAATAATAAGTTGAATAATAAAAACTTAAATCAACATTACCAGACCTCGGATTCGAACCGTATAAAATAACTAATCGGCATAGTTAAAATGTTGAAGCAACATACAGTTGCATAGCCGACCAGTCGACGCTCTCCATCTTAGAGCTAAAAAAACACATTTCTGATATTCCATATCCTTCTCTTCTTTCAAGACTACGACACGAGCCAAACACCGGAAAAACACGAGCCTAAATTAAAAATAGTCGCTCGATTTACATTGCGATTGATGCCAACCACAAAACACGAAACTCGCAAAAAGGTCGGGTTCGAATCATCGGTTTGTTTACTTTCATTGAGATCATGAAACGGGATTGGAAAAACAACACAAGGACCGTAAAATTCGGATGCGAAAATAACTTTCGCATGGTTTTTCTTTAAATGTCTAACATATACGATGGTGAGTAACAACGAAAGAGAGTAAATAATTTAGAATTAAAATAATTGTATTAGAGTAAATATTTTAGAAGGAGTTAAATTGGTTTTGAAAGGCTAAACAAAAAGATGAGATGCAAGTTTCATTAATGCAGTAACGAATATTTGGTAACTATTAATTGCTTGCCTATTAATGTGATTAACGCAAGTAAAAAAGAAAAACAAATGTTTGAAATTCCGAAAAGAAATACATGCAATGTAAAGAAAAATAGGCTTATTGTTTTCTTAAATAACTTGGCAAAAATAATTACATATGCCCATCTTAATAACTATTGTTACTAATTGTAATCTCGTGATTTTCAATTCAGCCATTTTGTTTGACTGCTGAAATTGATCTATAGTAGAAATATTAATAATGAAGAAAAATTATTCTCCAATTTTAATATATTTATAAACAAATTTTAGAACATTGAAGAAAAAAAACTATAAAATTAGTTAACACTTTTTTTTTTGACATAAAATTACTTTTAAACTTCTTCTTGCATAACCACTACTTATATAAAATATTAGATGTAAAAATAAGTTGTTTGTTATGGCTAGTGCTTTAAGAACAACTTAATCAATATTATAAAAGTGGATTTTGGTGCGATCGCGCATTACAGAAGGTATTATATAAAGCAAGCATTCAGAAAAAATTACGGACGTTCAAACTTATTTTTAACTTATATTTAATTATGCGTAGTACCAGTTATATACTATATGTTTTTAAGAATCAACTTTTTAATTTATATATAAACCACAAGTTAAGTGTTTACATTTGATTTACTAAACAAAAAGTGAAAAACGATAAAAATATATAACCGCAATATGAATTGATAATCGCGCTGTTTGAGAGCTAATCACAATTCTTACATCCCTTAACACGAATTCACTTCACGCGATAGTTAACTGTATTCGGTAAATCAAATGCAAAATAAAAATAAGAATCATATCTAATTACTTGCTAATTAAATAAAATTTCGTTTCGACATGCGATTATCATTACATAACTTTAAAAAAAAATGCATTCATTTTGTTCTTATCTAACCATTGTGAACACACTATCAGGTCAAGGCCATCAATCTAAATTTTCAAAACTAGAAGTAGATAGCTTCCGGTTCCTTTCATGTATTTAAAGCATTTTGAGGGTAGAAGATTCACTTAGGTAAAAAATATTTCGTTTAGATATATAGCCCTTAGTGATTTTTTTAAGGAATATTATTCCATATTTATTGGAACTAAAAAGAATCTCAAAGCATATAGTTTGATGAGAGATCAAAATAATGTTTTACCTATTAGGACTTCAAATTTTATAACACGCTAAAGTAGAATAAAGGTTATAAAAGCGAAATGACGAGTACATCTTTTTTATACTATTCAAAATAACGATTCTTAATATTTTAAAAAGTGAAGAAGGCAATTTGAAAAATTTTAAATATTTTATGAACATCTATGACTCGTTAAAAAAATAAATGGATGCATTTTTTTAAAGAAAGTGTAGAAATAATCGTTTTTCCAATTTTTGAGTTCTTCTGCAAAATTGTTCTCTTCTGACGAAATGAACAAGGATAAGAATAAAATAAGATGTGGGTATCGCTTAGGTGCTGGATTGAGATGGAGAGCCATTCGTAGGTTTGAAGTTGATCAGTCTCAAATGGACGTCATTCTTTAGTTCGAGCATTTGGTTCGTTAGTTAGTTCTTGAACAACCAAGCTATGGAATTCTACTTCAGATCATCGGTACGATATCCCATTGCTGATGTGTTCAAGAACCTTCAGAAGATCAACAAGCACCATTGAAAACGTGGTATTTTAGGATGACAGCTGGTGTAGAGTAATTCCAGAAACCCGCTGCTCCATAAGAAACAATAGGTTTCATGGAATTTGTAAACAAATGTTCAGCTGAGAAGGAGAGTTTCTCCATCATATTGCAGAAATGAGTTTTTCTTTTATGAATACATTAACAGCATTCTATGGCACCATGAGATGGGGAAGATCAGATTAGTTTAGTTATATTAACGTCCCGTTTTAAAGCAACACTAGGGCTATTTTGGGACGGACCTCTTAATTTTGAACCGCGGTCAGATGACGAGGACGACACCTGAGCTGGCACCCCTCTCTCCACACCGCACCACACCAGCGGAGTTTGGTCAGGACATTTAACGTGCACCAGACCTGCTTACACGACGGTTCTTCGATGGAATCGGGTCTCGAACTTGAAGCATTCCGATTCCGAAACCTTACCACCAGGCCACCATGGTCTTGCGATGGGGAAGAAGATTATCTCCTTCCCTTAGATAAATCAAGATTATTTTCACAGAGTGATTCTCGAGTGCATCTTCATCTAGATGACATTGAAGATTGTTAAATTTCTTTCAATATGAAGAGAAGCAAACCTCTTTGATGGACCGGCATTTTTCAGCAAGCCTTATTTTAGACTAGCCGCCTTTGGCGACCAGCCGGTTCGCCAGTATTACCGCCCGCTACAATTTTCAAATAAATATTTTAAGTAACTGGTCTCTTAATAGATTCTCAAACAAAACATTTTTAATCTTCAAATTTTGATAGTCATACCAAACTTATACTTTTGTTTAGATCGTTTCGTTCAATTTACTCTATATATTTTGCTAATTTGTTGTCATTTCCGGTAAAACGTCAACTTTAATTTAAAGTGAAAATGATGAAATTGCAATTAATATAAAGATATTTTTTAATAAAACCAAGCGTTTTATTTTATTTATCATCTTTATTGCTATTTATTTATTACTATTATTATTGAATATGAGTATTGCAAACAGAATATCTCGGTATTTAAGTCTTATGTGAACTACAAAATATTTTTGATAATTTATGTAATATCTCAAAGAATAATTCAACAAAAATTTCTCAGATTTAGCATAAAATTCAGTTTTTAGTTTTGCTTTCAAAAGGATTGAAATGAAATCAATAATAATATTTTGTTCCGTATTATAAATATATTTCAAAAATTATGAAATCTAAATTTAATGCAGTAAGGTATCATATTCTGAGAAAATATTCTAGACACGCCAAATTTTAAATAAATGAATGAATGTTTCTATTTTTCACAATCAACTAAGACTTATTTATGAAGTTTTGAATGTTAAAAATTTAGAAAAACTCAACATTTTCATAATCTTAGGCCAATTAATCTTGAGAAACCTGTGCGCTGATTGGCGTATTTTCTTTGAAACGATCGATGGAAAATCTAATATTATCTTTTTTTTTAATTGAATAGTGATATTCAAATTTTCATAAATCAGTCAGTTTAAGTGATCGGTTTAGTTGATTGGAAATTAACTCTTTTTATTTAAAATATTAGTGTTTCAAGAACATTTTGTTATTCGTGATTTCCACAGCAGAAGCTTTATGTAAAATCAAAAATTCGTTATTTATTAGAGCATTTATTGAATTAAGAAAAATATAATCATTTTCTATTTAAACCATTTTAGTGTATCTGTTGTGTTCGTGCGTCAACAAAAATAGAATGCAGACAAACTTATTATGAAACTAAATCTTATTACATTGTAGATAATATTATCAAATTTACATCAACTTATTTTCATTCAAAATTCTAGCATCGTTTTTAAACAACAAATTAAAAGTTCCAAAAATATCACTGTTGCCAATCTGAATTTCACAACTATTTACAAAATAAAATTTATAATTATTAAAATAATCGTTTGCTACTTTTAAATAAAATATTTACGATTTATGTCGCAACAGATCTGTGTCTTACTAAAGGTTTACAAATTAGCTGTGTGGCCCTGATTTGAATGGATATCCTGTTCATATTAAACAACATTTGCCTTAAAATAAAACTGATTTATTGGATTAATAATAAAGAGAGTGTAAAATATCATAAAATAATTTTTCTTGAATTTATTTTTTAGAAAAAATAATATTTCATATTTGTTTCATTTCCTAAAGACACATGACGAAAATTATATTTTTGCAGATTTTATTTCCAAAAAGATTTAATTTATTTTTAATTGGTGCTTTAATCAATGTGATGGCAACACTTTGAAAAAAGCTATTTTTTTCCCAGGAATGCGAAACGTTTATTTTTATTTTGTACGAAAGAAATTGTTGAAAAATAGAGTTAAAATATTTATTTAAAAATTCATTAAAAACAGAAATTTAATTTTGATGTTAAAGCATTGGTAGCATTTAAAAGATCAATTTTTGATCTTTAACTTGATGTAAAAATCTTTTTTGTGCGGTAATATTTTCGGAAGTTATAGCAGAAACACGCCAAAATTTCCCTTAATTTTTAAATAAATACAATTCTAATTAAAAATTCGAAAAAATAACCCCCAGGTGCACATTCCCGGCCTCCAAGGTATACACGTGCCAAATTTGGTAGTTGTAGGTTGAATGGTCTGGCCTGTAGAGCGCCAACACACACACACACACACAAACACACACACACACACACATTGAGCTTTATTATAAGTATAGATGGCCATGCATCATTACACGTCTTTAAGTTGGATACTGTGACAGCAAAATATTGTAGGGATGGTTTTATTGGGGGTTTTTTTGGGGATCTATTAGAGATAGCTCTCTTTCGAATAATGATACAGACTTAAGCCCACTAATAGTTCGAATTATCGATTCCTTCAATAAGGCATTTAGTTGTTTGGTATAGCCAGATATATCTACGACTTATATATTCCACAGAGCATATGTAGTTTGGGAGGCTTCAAGAAGAATTACTGTCCGACCTCAATTCCATCCCAGGATCCTCTACGTTCTAAAATTTTCTTTGTTATAAGAGAGGTATTTTGTCCATATGTTATAATGGACGATTTCATTTTAAATTTAATTTCTATTGTGAAGATTGTTTAACTACACGATCTAGCTAAACCATCTTTACAATAGAGATTCAATTGGAGATCCAACTTCTCATTAGTCCGATGGTTTCGGGAACTTTGGATGATATGTTTTGGTACTTTCCATAACATTCAAGGAATAATTTTATTCCTTCCTAATTTTTCAGTGATATTTGTTGTGTTTCGTATTATCTGGAATGCTTATGCAAAATTTTGTTTTAATAAGCCAATTACAATTCGAAACTTTACATTTTTCTGCTTCTGATCTCAATTTTTAATATTGTTGAAGGCATTGGTAAGGATGCAAACAGATTCGAATCTAGAATCTTCCCTTTTTCTTCATATAGTTTACCCATTCATATCATTTTTAGAGAAAATAGGGTCAAATGAATGAATGGAGTTATGAAACAATTAAGATCGATTTACTATAAAGAAATAACTGTATGTGATACTAAAACTGATGTGAAAATTGATATTAAAAATACTTAATATAATAGCTTTTATATCGAATTTTTTACATACAAATAACAAAATAGTAAATAATATTTTACTATTATTTTTAAATTAAGAAATTATTTAAAGTCTTGACATTTAGTGTTAACTTTTGAAGGTCATCTTCAGGAAATCTCATATACCATTAGTAAAACTGTAGACATTGTTTACTCAAATATTATTATAGGGATATTAAATTTAACAGAAGAGAAAAACAATGCTATAGAAGTAAATTATGAGTTTCCTAAAACATAAATCTTGTCGTAATCTGGTTAATACCCGAGGAAAATACTAAGGTTAATTGTGAACTGGAAATTTTGCAGGAAATTCCGCGGTGCTGAGTAGAGATATTTCGAATTTTCAAGTTCATTCTTTTCAGTGGTTAGAAACAATATAACAATAACAACAAACAATTGAAACAATATTAAAAAGAATAAAATATATAATGTTCTTTGTAGTGAAGTTTCAGTGATGACAAGGCGACACAAATACGTAGTCTAAATATGATTAATCTCTCAAAATACTAATTAATCTGAATACAGCAAAATTTTTAACTTTTGACTTTAATTTTAATTATGACGTGAATACATTTATTGATATAATTAAATAAAGAATAAGTAGACTGAAAGAATGGCATCAACAAAAGGAAAAAATTACTCTGATGCCAACATCAGAATTCTAATAAGATTTTCACTCGTTTTGGTGAAAAAAAAAAAACACTCTGTAAATTGGTCTTTTGTTTCATTTAGCTGATATGCATCGTTTACACTTCTATTTTGTATGTGATAAAGTAAACTACTCTTAAGTTTGTACGAAATGGTACATGCAAAATGTATGTCCACAAGAAAAATGCATGTTATAATCATCTACTTATGCATTTGGAAAACTCAAAATACAAGAGGATCATAAAATAACTTCCACAATTTATAACTTCTTATCCACTTTAAACAATCAACGAATGCAAACGAATGCGTTCGAAAGCAAGGATCAGAGCAAATAATTTATTATCGTGATTATGATTACAACGATAAAATTTCAAAAAATTGAAATGGAAGCATCAGATTTTATGCATTGCTAATTCCGCTTAAAAGCGAAAACTCACTTCTGAATGGGAACGGTACATGTAGTAGTAGATAACTTATATATCTGGTGTTTTTAGGCTGATTCCTATTGAAGACTACCTATTGCAATGGTTCTCATTACAAGACTTCGGGAAAATTTCCTGCGGATCATGGTCTCTAGAACTTAAAACAACACTTCGTTTAAAAGTTCAAACAATCCTATTTATAAGATAATATGGGAAAAGCGTTACAGGCATATTCCTACTTATATATACTTATATAAAGCTCAATGTGTGTGTGTTGGCGCTCTACAGGCCAGAGCGTTTAACCTACAGCTACCAAATTTGGTACATGTATACCTTGGAGGTCGGGAATGTGCACTGGGGTTACTTTTTTGAATTTTTAATTAGAATTTTAATTATTAATTAAAAACTAACTTTTCCCGCCAAAAAATCTTTTTCATTTTCCCCACCGCCAAATGAGTAAGGATTCAGTTTTCTCCCCCAACAGTAATGAGGCTAGGGTTAACATTTTTCAGCCGATTATTTGAAACGATTCTGTTTATTTTCTTAATGTTTGATGCATTTAAAATTAAACATTATTAATTAATCGATCTGCTCATGATGAGCTGAGAAAATTTTGTTAACAAATTCTTGAGATATTATATAAATTAAGAAAGATATTCTTTAGTGCCCATAAAGTTTAAACGCTCAGTGACTCTGTTTTCAGTAATCATATTATAAAAAATTCTTTGTTTCAGTAAAAAATATTATTATATTAATTGCAGTTAATCCTTTCCACTTTAATCTAAGGAATAAATTCTAAGGGAGCTAACAGAAATTTAGAGATATACATATTAAGTTATGACTGAAGGCCTTTATAATATTATGAATGAATTATATGACTATCAAAATTTGAAGTTTTAAAATATTTTGATGAAGAAACTATTAAAGCAGGAATTCCATAAAATATTTAATTATTAAAATTTTAACGAACATTAAGATTGGCGAACCGGCTGGTCACCATAGGTGGCTAGTATATATATATATATATATATAATGTTTGTTTGTTTGGATTTTAACTGTCTTGGAATATATTGTTAGAAATATAAAAATCTCGAACGAGTTCGTAAAGGGTCCATCTAGCTCAAAGGGAGTGGAAATGGGAAATGGTTTCATTTCTCTATAATTTTTTTAATATCGAAAATAGGAAAAAAATCTAATTAGCAAAATTAGCATCTCATTAAGATGAACAACTTTTGTATCTAAATTTTTCGGTAACTGCAATACCTTAGAAGTTACAGACAGAAAAGTGACTTTCAAACCCTTATTTTGACTGTTTCCAATATCAATATTAAGTTGTAAATTAGATGCAAAGGCCTACCTTTAGCCTCCAGCTTGCCGAAAGGAAATTTTTTATATATAATACAGAAGATCTTCGTTGAAATAAAAGTTTGAAGGTATAAGCTTGGTCGCTATAAGCTAGCGTCAAAGTAAATTATTTATGCCCATACACATAAATAATCTTTCATTATAATAGTAAATTATTTACATTATTCAGTCGTTACAGTAGAAAAAACACTGTACTTATCGTTGTATGTGTTTCTTGCCAAAAGCGAATGGTAGCATTATCTCCTTTCTGTCGCATTTCGTGACGTTAACATTGTTAGAAATCGCGAAAGAATAAGCGAGTTAAAACCAAAATACTGGACAACTTAAACTTGTTATAAAATTACTTAAAACATGCGAGCCATCCCCAAACAACTTTTTATGGCTTTTCTTTTGACGGAAATAATCAATTATGTTGTCAAAACCGGTAATTTATTATGGCTTATTTTGCATTTTTTAACCAATTTTTGAAAGAATCTTCCTGATTTTTGTAAAAACTTGCAAATATTGTGTATGCTTACAATTAAGATGATTTTGAGTAGTGATTATTAACCCAAGAAAGACGAATAATTAAGTGATTTGAATGATTAGAAATATTAACTTGAATAATGGGATAATAACTGTTAAGTACGAAATATTCAAATAGCTTTATTTACAACAAACAAAGATAATTAAATATGTCAAATAAATAAATACATTATGTTCTTTTAATATTTGGCTCCATACAGAAATGCCTGGTCCTAATACAAAATTGAACGCATAAATGAATGAAATGACTTTAAAAAAGGGGGACGAAAGCTGTATTCTAAATGCATTCACATATTTTGTTGCTGTGAATACGTGAGTCGTTTACCAATTCATTTACCAATGAATGACAGCGATTACGGTCATCAACAAATCAACTTCTTAACTGAATTTTCCTCCACACGCGAATCTTTTTGCTTCCACTTTAGTAGAGTTTATTAATGATAGCATCTTTTTAAATTACGTCTGAAAATGAAACACCCAAATAATTCGAATATTTATTAATAATACAACGTCACAGAAATTTTATTTATAACAGTGGCTCAAGATTTAATCAAGCAGGTCTAATCAAAAAAACAAATTGATTATCAATAATAATAAACATTGCATATCAACCGTAATAATGTTTAGTTAATTAATCACTTTCGAACATTTTTTCCACCTCAGGAAGTGAAAATCTGACGATGCAGAGGAAGAGAATGCGCATATTGTTAATCCTTTCCCATACCCTCCCATGGTGCAAAAGTTTCGCTGTTAGTAGAATGTGATTTGTTGACAAAATAATTGATTACCAGCTTCGTTTACGGTGTAAATGCCAAATGAAAATATTTTCAAATATATAAATGTTATATATATATTATATACAAAATATCAAACATATAAATAAATTCAAAATATAAGATGATCATACTAATTAAGAGGATTGGATTATCAAGCAGACAAAATAAGCAATTGCCTAGATTCCCCCAAATTTCGATAATCTATGTGTTTTTTTGGCTATTTTCTGAGTAAATTAATTTCACGCTTTCATCTAATCTGCAAGGGCGTGGATTTAAAGTGATTCATTCCAAATTAAGTATAGATTAAATGATGAAATATTAATATTCTTAATTAATTATCTTTGATAAGTTTGATATCATGTTGCTTAAAATTCTAAACAAAATATTGGTTTATAATTTCGAAAAATATCATATTCTAAAGTTAAATAATTATGATAAGAACCGATTGTATAATTTATATTTTGTTCAGAAGTATTTTTTTTATTATTTTGTTTAAAATTGTTTTTAAACTTAAATCGATTTTTTTTATATGCGAAGTGCTACACTTACTCTTCAGAAAAAGACACAATCAAATGTTTTGTTAGCTTGTCAGAATTTACAATATAAAAATGCTTTTATAGAGAATTAAAATAAATAAAAATATTTGGTATAGGATGATAAAATTGAGAAAAGAGGTTTCCCAAAATTATATTGATTACGGGTCCGTAGAGAGATTGATCTGGCCATTCTAATTATCAATCGAAGGATTCTGAAAATACCATGTGTCACGTTTTGGCCATTTTTTATTTCATTCATTTTTCACATTTAATTTCTCATTGTTGCATTTTTATACTATTAGCTGTCTAATAAATTTGAATATGTATTATTGAATTTCGTTGAAGTAAATCTTTTATTAATTGAGATTTCACATATTTTTGGCTTCTAATAACATTTAAATACCACTGTATACAAATCGAATTCTGATACAGCATTTAGTGGAAGTTCAAATAGTTTTTGAAACGGATTGATTATTTAAAAAATAATTCTATTTTGAATGCAATTCTTGTATATCTTGCATGGCTGATTCTTTGAAATGTTGAATTGTGGGAAAGGCTTTTTATTTATGCCAACCTATTCTCTGCAAACAAAAATGAGTTTCATTTTAAAATATCTAAATCTGACATTTACTAATTTAAAAATTCCATTTTATTTTGTTGTTGCCAGTGAGACTTAAATTAAATATTTTTACTAACTGAATGAACAAAGAACAATTTTTCTTGAATCGCACATAACCAGAAAAAAAAAATAGAATCGATGATTGAATGACCCTCCCGAGGTAAGGAAAAGTGAATACTTTTGAAAGGAAAGAAGTCCACATTTGCGTTGCAAGAAAAGAAAATTAAGGCAGTCAGTTGTACGGTAATTTAATATTATATTTTGTGTCTATATACTAATTTTTATAATCAAGTTACCTCAGAGTTTTTTTTTTTAAATTTTCAAAACAGTGCCTTTCATTTCTGCAACAGAAAAATTGAATACATATATATTTTTTACTTTAATCCGTGTAGTAATTAGTCAGCCACTCTATAACTTAGTTGTTGCAATGATAAATATTTTCTCGGGATTACTGCATTTTAATTCATGTCTTCTAGAAAATTTTAGGTGTTTAAAGAAGAGATCAGGCGCATGATTCCAAATAATTTGGTTATTTTAATTAAATGTGAATTAACTTTCTTTCAATTCCGTAATCAAAAAAGATTACTTTAACGAAAGAGAGCCAGAAATTTGTAAAATATGACTTTCATCTATAAACAGTGAGGGGTTCGATGCATTTATTTCAACTATTAAACAAAATCTCGAATATTTAACTTTATGATTGATATTAAACCTCTCCTTTTACGAATTATCATACTTTAATCCACATGATAATTTGTTAACCATCACATAATTCAGTTGCAATGATATATACAATATTTACAAGGGATTAGAGCATTTTAATTTATATATTTTAGAAAATTTCAAATGTTTAAACAAGATATAAGGTAAATAATTACAAATAATTTAAATATGAAATTAGGTTTTTTAAAAATGGTGTTTCCAAACAATTACTTCAACAATGCGAGACAAAATTTTTCAAAATACGAATTTCTTTTATAAATAGTGCAGAGTTCAGTACCTTTATTCAACTGTTAAACAAAATATCAAATATTTAAATACATGATTGATATTTAATTTCTATTTTCAGCAAAACAATTTTATAACAATGCATTATTTACAGAACTGGCCAATTGTAAAAAAAAATTATGTAAGAAAAAAAAGAAAAAGAATGGAAATCAATATGCTTACTAAATATAGCATTTGCTGATCCAATTCATATGCAAATCTGATCATCAAAAACTTAATT
>JAPMOR010052242.1:1328190-1385038 GCA_026543865.1 Argiope aurantia | reverse complement strand
AATCTCGATTTTATAATGCCCATTAAATCTCGTGTTTCATGAAAATAAATTGATATTACACAAAGAAAGAGAAAATGCGGTTCCTTAAATAGTGAGCGTTATTTTTGTACTGTGGAAATTTTAAAGTTTTTTTGTAAATATTTCAAATACGTACGCAATATTTCAAACTCCGAACATTCAGCATCTCAGATTTATTGTGATTTCAAAATGTAATTGCGTTAGAATTTTTTCCCAAAGTCTTCTATAATATCTTTATTTATTTATTTCATCATTTTGTATAATAATATTATATTCTTTCAATGGTCGAAAAATGTTTTGAGATGTATATAATAGTTTTGTAGACATCATCAAAAGTTTGTAATATTGCGATTTGAGTTTTTCAAAACTTTATTTTAATCAGCATTTTTTATCAAAACTTTGAGCATTTTTAAAGGGATAAAACAGAAAAACCTACTAGGTTAAAATTAAATACACTGATATTCTGGAAATCTGGAGAAATTAGCTATTAATTAATTATATTCATGAACTTTATTAATGATTTTTTTCCTATCTGGATTGAAAGAGCTCGATGAGATAGAGCTATAAAAATCAGTTTTATGAAGCTGTGACACTAAATATTCAAATTATAGAGGTGTCCTGTTTTTAAAGTTCAGATTTATATGAATGAATGCATTTTAGAACTATTGGGTTGTTCGGAAAGTAATTTCGTTTTTTTTCCGACAGAGGATTTAATTGTATTTTTTTGCACCCAACTTTACATTTAAGCCGTATCATTTTTATATGCTTTGAGAGCTCATATAGCAAAGGCTTGTGTGCGAAAAATTCCAATTAATTCTACGCATTAGTTTTTGGTTGGTGCCCTTTTAAATATGGAGAGCGATAAGCAGCATTTTCGACATATCTTGCTGTTTTACTACAGAAAGGGTAAAAATGCTGTTCAAGCCAGAAAGAAATGGACCGATGTGTATGGAGAGGGTGTGTTGACAGTACGCCAGTGCCAGAACTGGTTCGCTAAATTTTTTAGACGGTAAAACCTTCACCTCAAATGAGGAGGTCAGATACCACCTCGATCCGTTTTTTGGCAGCAAAGACCAAAAATTTTATGAGCGTGGAATGATGCTACTACCAGAAAGATGGCAAAAGGTGTTGGACCAGAACAGTCAATATATAATTTAATAAAGCATTTGTTTATTATACAAGAACTGTCTTTCATTTCCACAAAAAAAGAAAAAAAAACGAAATTACTTTCCGAACAACACAATATAAAAATAGAGTAACATTATGTAAATTAGTTTAGTTACCAATACACCCAAGACATTAATTCTTGTGCGTATTACACAATACATTCGAATTTCCATGCTTTTAACTTTCCCAACAGTAAAACTTGAACCACGACATATTTTCTGACACCGTGATATTGCAAGATGAGGAAATGACAAAAACTGCTACACCACCCATAAAGAAAACATAATGACATGCAAGCGTTTTCAAAAATTATACAAAAAGGAAAGAAATATTGCGTCTATATGGCAGAAGTTAAACTTATTTTTTAAAAGCATCGGTCTTCTCAAGACATTATCTAAGTGTTTTAATTGCAATTTGGCGATTTAAATTTTTCTGTGAAGATTGATATTTCTTGTAGAAATAGATATGCAACGACAATGACTGCGATTGCTAAAATTTCTTGTAAAATGTATTTGAAAATTAAAAAAAATTGGTATCTTTTGTCCGTTTTTCGCCAAGGCTAGTTCTTAACCTACTGCACATCTAGCTAATGAAATGAACTACACGCCTGTCTCGTTGTCATGGAAACGCTAATAAATGTTTCTGTAATATGCATCATTGCCAAATTCTGTTACGTTTTAATCATTCACAAAATGAATAATAAAGATTTACATAAAAGTTATTAGTAGCAATATTCTCTTCATACTTGCCACTTTTTGATGATATTATATCATTATTTGTTCTGCAAAGGAAACGGGGTAGAAGAAATTGCAGGTGGGAATTGGAGTATAAATGTTTAAATATCGTTTCTGTCATGAAGTAACAAATGGAGGAAGTTACCGCATTTGAATAGACTGGTATCCTAATTTAAATGTTATGAGTTATTTGAATCTTGAAGTGGTATCTTATGCTGCAACGATGTAATGTGGTTTTTGAAATTATTTTTCCAATCTATGCGGTTGCAGTTAGGGAGAAAAAAATGTTTATATTTAAGGCGGGCTTCCACTCGGCCTGTTATAAGACGGCTAGTAGGCAGCGCATGCGTAGAAAGGCTAAAAAATGCTGTTCGGTCCATGGCAAGTACTGGTCCCGGTGGGACAATAACATATAACTGTATTGTATTTTATTTCTTAGTGCACATGCGTTTATAGAAGTTGACGGGATTTTTTTTTTTGGCGTGAAAAAATTGATCACTTATCATAGATGAATTCCGCCATTTTTTGCTCTTTGTACTTTCTGATGCGAGGTTGTGTATTTGTTTCTTTTTATTTGCCATTTTCTTTTTATATAGTTTTCCAAATTTAGGTATGTTGTCTTTTTATTTTTATTTTACCATGTTTCTTTTTTATAAATATCCATCATTTTAATACGATACGTAGTGAAAAAGAAAAATTCAGGGACGCCAATATGGCAATTTATAGCCAAGTATCGAATGCCTGTATCTATCTTATGAAATTGTGGCAAACATAAATCCGTCCCTTTTTGCGCATGCGTTATGTTACTGCTGTCTTATAATTCACCGAGTGTAAACTTACCTTTTGAGATCATCAAATAAATATTGTAACAACTGACTAATAGACTTTATGTTGTTTTAAAGTAAGTAGCAAAATAACCTCATTATTTCTCAAAGATTCTTTCTTTCTTTTTTCTCATTATTTCTTCTTTTTTTAGCTACAAGCAAAGATGGATTCATAACTATGCAATTATTTAAATTCGTGGAAAGCAGCAGCAGGGACGATTAAAAACGTTATTAGCCAAGTAAAATTTTAAAAAAATGCTATGTCTATGAATTTTAAATATTATGATTGTAGTGTGCATTCACAATGAACTATTAAAATTATCGTTAAATAAATTAAAATCTTAAAAGGAAGGTGAGTTCTAAATACTATCTGCGACGCATACAAAGAAGGATACTTTTGCGGGTCATACGTGGATATCGTACCATAAGTTACGAGTCAGTTTATGCAATTTCTGGCTTTCCTCCAATTGATACTGTTATTCTTCATAATATTGCCTATAAGGAAAATCTCTCTGCTGCTTACATCTCTAATTATCATTATATTCTGTCTCCATCTTTTCTCCCTCATCCCTCAGAGAGAACCGCTATCAATATTATTCAATTTAGTGATAAAACCAAGGATGTTTTTCCAGTCATTTGCTATACTGATGGCAGTAAAATTGATGGTAGAGTTGGTTTCGCATTTATTGTTTTCAGAAGTGGTATTGAATCAGAGCACTTTCAATTCAGAATTCGTGATGAATGCGCAGTTTTTGTAGCTGAACTCTTATGTTTAAACTTCGCCATCAAATGGATCGCTGAACAAAATAGTGTAATCTCAGACTATCTTATTTGTACCGATTCTCTATCATCCTTGGATTCTCTGAAGTGTATTTCTTCGTCTAACAACATAATCGTTGAAATCCAAAAGCAAATTAAAAGCCTGAAAGATAAAAATATCTCAATAGATTTTGCATTTGTTCGTGGACACACGGGCATTTATGGAAATAAGCGGGCCGATTGGCTTGCAAAAGCTGCCACTAAGCGCAAAATCGGCATTGATGTTAATATTCCTAAATCCTTTTACAAGAAGATTACAAGAGAAAAAATGGTGGAGGCTTCGAATCAAGAATATCTTCTTTCGAATAAAGGGAGCTTAACAAAGAAATTTTTTCCATCCATTAATAAGAGACTGTCATGCCATCATTTTTATATTAATTACAAAATAACCCAATTTCTAACTGGTCATGGTAACTTTAAAAGTTATTTGTACAAATTTAATTTGTTTCCGTCATCTTCCTGCGATTGTAATATTGGTGGGGAGGAAAATGTTGAACATGTGCTCCTTCTATGTTTCAAGTTTGTCAAAGAAAGACAGATCCTAAGACTGGCTCTCAAGGATATGAATATGAATTGGCCTCCAGAGTTTCACCAACTTATTTCCACTAGAAGCGCTTTCGAAAATTTCTGTAAATTTATTGTTGACATCTGTAATCCTTCATAACTGTTAAATTTTCTTCTTTTTCTTTTTGTAATGTGTTACATACTTACTTCTTTAAGCCCCGAGTGATACTTTGTGGTGCACGGGGGATTTATAAATGTTCAATAAAAAAAAATTAAAATGTAACTGTGAAATAAATTAAAAATATAATGTATTCCTTATCCATAATATATTGAAATATTAACTATTGATTTATTAAGTTATATTATATTCTAGCAGGTTTTGTAAATAATTTTAATTATAAATTTGTTCAAAGTCCGCTATTTTCTTAGTTTATAAGAGGAGTTAAACTCTTTTATTTGAAAGTAAAGAAATCATCAATAAATAGTTAGAATTAAATTTTCAAGAATTTTATAACTTTTGTCATTTTTTCTTCATGATTTACATGTTAAAAATAAAGAAAAATCAGATATTTTCTTAAAGTTAGTAATTGAAAACCTATAAAATATCTCCTTTGATTCCTTATTTTATTTACGTTTACTTACTTGTACAGTTTTTAATGGGAATTTAGCAGAAGGGCATAGATATCTTTTCGCTATGGTATGCAAAATTCCTTTCGTGTTACTATTATTTGGATTTTGCGACTTACCTCACAAATTATATTTTTTCGACAGTAGCCGTTTGACAAATATTTGCTTCAATTGAGTTAATACAAGCAGAAGTGCATCGCTTTCGCTTATCAAATATTGACATACTCTCGACAGCCATCTGGCTTCTTCTCAGAACTCTAAACTGAACTGATTGAGTGCGGAAGCTACAGCATATCCTTAAGCAAAAGGTGGGTAGAGGTGTATATTTTAGTGAGATATTCTAAGAAAAACAGTATTTTCCTATGAAAATTAATCTTTAAAAAAACATTAATTAATTAATTCAATAAAAAACTTTGACTATCACAAGAAAGAATAATATTTTAACACTAGGTTAAGCAAGGGGTCATTCTGGCCCCTCTGGGAAAACTTTTTGTTAATTTTCTTCAAGAAAATTATTGACGCATTTTATGGGAATATTTTAATTAATTTTTACTTACATTTATAAGACATATAATCGCAAATATTATCTTTTTCTTTTTTTAGTTTCAGAGGAATGTATATAGTATACCTTCTTTTACTGAAGGGATTATTTTGACCATTCGAATAAATATTGCTGAGAATTCATACATTTAAATATGATAGGAAATCACACAGATATAGGTATAAATATACAAATACGCAAGTATTAGCAAAATGAGTGCATATCAGAAGCAAGAAGCCGAAGCCGAAGCCGAAAATCAGTCAGATTGAAGCTATTATAGGTTGTTAGTAAGAAGACGTGTGAGTCAATGTCTTGGCAGAAGAAGATTTTAGAAGAATAGATGGTCTTGAAGACCTAGATTAGAAAATAAACACATTTTTAGTAAATAAACTGAAAGGAATTGCCTTTTCATCACACCACACCTCAACAAATATATTGAAAATATAAAAGTTCTTTCTACTTTAACTTCATAATAAATAGGTCAATTCATATTTTTTTCTAAGTATATTTTATGAAATACCGAAAAGTCCCTTTGGTAGAAATAGGTATATGCCAGCTCATGGTAAACTAGCGTTAAATTAGATTCATCTATCTTTATCTATTTAATTTGTTCTTCATTATACAACAACAAAAATATTTTCATAAATAATGAATTTAATATTGTCACCTGAAGAAACGAATACGTAGAAATTTCAATAACTAAAGCAAAGAAAAATAATGTTGTTTCACGTGCTTATGAATACTTTAAAAATCGATTAAAATTAGGGAAAAATTGTGCGGAAATAAAGCCTGGAAGACAAAACTTCACTCAACAGTTTTTTTTGTGTGTGTGAAATCGTGGTTTTTGTGGAGAAAATGTCTTAAATAGGAATCACATATTGATTACATATGAATAATTTGCAATCTTACATATGAACTAATCATTTAAATAAAAAAAATCATGAATTAGTTTACTTAATTTAACATGTTATTCAAAATAGTCTGCGATATTACAATGTTCATTTTACGGTTTATTTATCATCACTTATATACAGTGCCCGAAAAAATTATAAGGACACGCGAAAAATCGCCAAATCTAGAAGCCTTGTTTACAGAATCGTATGCAAATTTTTGCAGCAAAAATAGAAGTAAAACTAAAATATTTTATGCGTAAAGTAATTAAAATTTTCAATTTTAAATCTGCTAAAATTTAAATTTTGATTTTTAAACCTAAATGAAAACGGAAAAAAGTATAAGGACATTGCTTTTTCTCCAGTAATTATTTAAAAATTTGCATATTTGAAAGCATAAAATGACAATTCCGAGTTAAAAGATTCATTTGCGAAAAGAATTTCCCACTCGGCGACTTTCAGTGTGAATTTTTAAACGATGCCCAAAGGAACTCAACTTTCTGTCTCTGAAAAAGGAAAAATTGTTGCTTTTCGAGAATTTGGATTAAGTGGATGGGAAATTTCAAAAAGAATCAAGAGATCTAAAACGGTGGTTTATAATTTTCTAAAAAAATCCTGGGATGTATGGTATGAAAAAGCGAACTGGGAGACCAGAAATTCTCACTCGTGGACAAAAAAGAATGATTGTAAGGAGAGCTTGCGAGAAAAGAGAAACCGCAAATGAAGTTAGACAAAATTTGAGTTTACCATGCTCAACAAGGACTGTTCAAAATATTTTGAGTTAACATTCTCAAGTTTCTTATGGGAAATTAGTGTCACGCCCCCCTCTTACAAATCATCATAAGAAAAGAAGAGTTTACTTTGCCAAAAAATACATTTCTCTTGGTCAAAAGTGGGCTGATGTAATTTTTTCGGACGAAAAAAAGTTCAATCTTGATGGACCTGATGGTTTTCGTTATTTTTGGCATGATCTGCGAAAGAGCAAGGAAGTGCTTTCCAGGCGTCAATATGGTGGTGGCTCGGTTATGGTATGGGGCACTTTTGCGGCAAATGGAACCACTCCAATTGTATTTATCAACCGTAAAATGAATTCGGACAGGTATGTTGATATGTTAGGAGAAAGTTTGTTACCTGAAGCGCCACTAATTACTTCAGGGAACTATATTTTTCAGCAGGATAATGCTTCGATACACGTTTCTACGAGTGCAAAACTCTGGTTTGGAGCTAATTCTGTAAATTTACTTGATTGGCCGGCGAGAAGTCCCGATCTTAATCCAATCGAAAACTTATGGGGACTTCTAGCCCGAGAAGTTTATAAAAACGGCACACAGTATCAATGTACACAAGATTTTGTCGTCACTGTCAAAGACGCTTGGGAAAAAAATATCTGTGGACATTTTAAAAGATCTTTCAGATTTTTGTCCTCTCGGCTTATTCAAGTGATTGAAAAAAAAGGTAGTGTTCTTGATTATTAAAACATTTTTTAAGTATTTTACAACATGTCCTTATAATTTTTTCCGTATTTCCTTTAGTGTTAAATTTTGTAAAATCAATATTTTGAAGCTAAATTATGTTTTTTTATGTGGTATAAGTGTTATCACAAAATTATGCAGCAGAAGTAAGAAATATAAAAAAGTTCATTTAGGTGAAATGGAAATAAAGCATATTTTCATGCAATTACATGTTGTCCTTATACTTTTTTCGCGCACTGTATTAGTTTTACCATTGTGAAATCGGGTCCGAGATTGCATTATATGACATTGTCAGCATGAGAGCAGATAGAAAAAGACTAACAATTAGTTATAAAAGAAATGTTTTTTTTTTTTTGTGTGTGTGTGTGTGTGTGTGTGTGTGTGCAAAATCACGTGTTCTCAGGAAAGACACCTGCACAGATAAACTTAAAAAGCAAGAATGTGAAATGAAAATACATAAATAAAAAAATAAACAAATCCAAAAGTGCGAATCATGACGAGGACTCGCAACACATGCTTCATTAATGCAGCTCTGGCCACTCTAAGGAAATTGAATATATTTATTGTAATAGTTAGTTATAAAAAAAAAGACTTTTTTTGGACGAAATTGCGTTTTTTCAGGAAAGACACCTACATAGATAAACTTAGAAACAAAATCTTATCTAAATATAAAATTTGGTCAAAATTGTTTGAGCCATTTCTGAGATACACGAAATAAATAAATTTATATTTATACAAGAATTGCTCATTTAAATTTATGTACTCACAAACAATGTATCTAATATTGTCACTAGGAGTAATGAATGCTTAGAAATTCAGTAATTAAAGCAAACAAAAGTAATGGTGTTAAGCGTACTTACGAATACATTTAAAAATTATTAAAATTAGAGGAAAAAATTGAGCGGAAATAAAGCCAATATCAAAAGTATAACCAGAAATCAGTTCTATGATGGACTGGAGATTCTCAATGGTATGCTAGAAGCAATTTGTTTTAGATTAAAAACACCACTTGATAAGAACTAAAGGATAACTTTCTCATTGTTATTTCTCTTGTTTAGAATTGTGAAAAGATTGACTTAATTTTTATTAACTTATGAAAATTACAAAAGTAAGGAATATCTACAAAAAATAATAATGTTACCACGAGAATAAAATTCCTACTTGCTAGAATCGGTAGAATGCAGCATTATTGAAAAAATGATACAGTTATTTAATGATTGAAGAAAAGGCCACAATTAAAAAAATATTTAGAAAGGAGCGAGTATTATAAAATAAAATGTATATATATTTTAATTTTTTAAATACTTATATTTACTACCTGCTTTGGTTTTTGCAAAACATTTAAGCCTTTCTTTTCACTTACGAGTACAGATACATTTGTATATATGTATAACAGACAGTGCCCATTTAAATGCACTCATATGTACTATGAAGTAAAATATTTCATATTTAAAAACGATCTTTCAGTAATATATGTTGTATCAGCAAAGTGACTAAAATTTTTAAAACTTTATGGATATTCGGTAAAATATCTATTTTGCACTCTTTTAAAGCTTCTACATTCGTCAGTCTAGTCTGCCATGGCAGTGATTTCTTTATCCAAGCTGATATTCTGAAAATATTAAAAGTATAATTTGACAAATCTGAAGAACATATTTTTTTTTCAGTGTTTCTAGTTTGTTTTCTTATGGAGATATGAGATATTCTCTGGTCTGATTTAAATCTTTAATGAACTCATAATTGCTTAGTGATTTACTAATCTTTCTTTAAGATGTAAATTAATTACAGCATCCAGAAATCGATTTAAAAAATATTATCCTCAAATAAAATTCGCGTGATTCTGCTGAAATATTAGAATAATGGATTTTTTTTTCTGTTAGTCGTTAAAGAACAATTATATAGTTGTTATTATTACGTCATATATGACAAAAGAATACCGAAGCGCCATCCGTAAAAATGTGTGTAAAAAAGAGGCAATCGAGAACTGTACTCCGGCAAAAGGGGGAGGACGAAACGACAAAGGAAAAGGCTTAACGTTACAGGAGATTTGTTTTTCATATAAAAATTCAGTCCATATGATACGACGAAACATTGGTCCGTCGAACCGGAGAAATGGATGAAAAATCTGAAAGTAAAACTAAAAACAACAAAGCTAATTGAAGAAAAATTGAATCTTGTGAAAAGTTTAATAAAGTAATTAGGATAGATGGATTTATCTCGGAGAAGACAATGTCAAAGGGTATCAGTGTCACCGAAATAGAAGTAAAGCTTAATAGTCCCCATCTATTATTCGCTTCACAATAGATACCACCTTAAAAAAAAGAAATGGAAAGCCCTCTCTGATTAAAATCGAAGAATTTTGAATCCTTTTACAAAACTGTCACACAACTGAATTGCACCAATGAGGTCCATTGATTTAGACGGTAAAATCTTAAATAAGGAAAAATATTTTTCTATCGAAAGTAGAGTAATGACAAAATTGGAATTTCTGAAAGAATTTCAACGAACGTAGATTTCAACAAACGAATCCATGCAATAAGAATTTCCTATTGATTCAAAAATATAAATCAAAGGATGGAACAATTCTACCATGACAGTAATAGATTCATGCCATTCTATCCAATGCGTAGGGTAGATTTTTTTCACTTCTTTTTTCCAAAAAGAAGAATACAATTCTACCATACTATCCTGTAAAACATTATTTCTTTTAGAAGTATTTATGGATTAAGAATATTTTTAACGCAATTATTAATATCTTTAATTTAACAAGTGTCTGAAATGGTCTAATTTAGATAATAAGAAGCGCAGTGAGTAGTTAGTGCTGATGGGAATTCACCTCTTATTTTGGTTTGTACACTATTAAATAAGCCAGACATGACAGCGGCACTATCATATCATTGCTTACTCATATATACCCAAGTAGCAAATAGATATTACACAATATTATATGACATTGATCAATATTGCAATATTGCACAATATTGTGCAACAGGCTGTGCTATCTGAATATATATATCTTAAATCCAAAAACAATTATTTTAAAGTTTTCGAAATTGTGTTCGCTAGAGTTTCTCCCCATTTTAAAATTACTGGCATAAAAAAAATTTGAACAAGTAAGAATTTGTAGTCTTTAATTTCTATAAATCTTATACATAAAGAGATTGCTGTATCAAGGAAATATCTATGATTTCCTCCGCTATAATAGAAAAATATCTGCTGGAATTTCAATGAATTTGCTGCTTTTTCAATGAATTTTTTAAAAAATTATTTCCTTGGAAACATATATATTTTTATTTTATATTTTGCGTGATATATATGGTATTCTTTATTAGCAAATGATATCAAATGTTCTTTTGGCATTTTGTTTCCTGTATCATATTGTAATTTATGCAGTTGACGGAAATTCCCAACATAAAAGTTATGTCCTTTACTTTTATCTGTACCTTAATTCAAGCTGACCTCTTAAAGGAAGTCCATTTCTACCACAGAAAATTACTATTAGTAGAAAATAGCAAAGCCTTTTTTCCATTTTCGTTTCCTTGCTAAAAGCCGGGTATCAATAATATCTATTATGAGTTGTTTATGCCCCTGTCTAATACTCCTTAAATTACTTGCACATAACAAAGATTTGTTTTTAGTCTGCTTGCAAAATGCTGACGGCATCAATAATATCTATTATGGCTTGTTTATACGTCTGCGCGATACTCCTTAAATTACTTGAAATTAGCAAAGAAAGTATACGCGTGTTGTTTTGATGTTCTTAATGTTCAAGGATTTTTCTGTTTATTTGCTATAGAAATAGAAAGGCTGATTAACAAATTGTCTCAATAATTAATTGTTTGATTTTCCTGCATATTTATTGGCAGAAACTATATACTATTTATAATAAATTCCATCTTCAATTTGAATACAAATAAGTCATGAGTATTCTACCTCTAAATTATATCGAAATTCTCTGTTCAATTTTTCATTAGCAAATTAAGAGCTCGGAAATCTATTTGTAGCTATTGGTATCGAAAAATATCCAAGAATTGTTTAGTTTATGAATGACATAATTTGATGAATCATTTTTTGTGTCATTTTTATATCAATTTGAGTAGTTTCTGAAGAACAATGAATTTTTGAGCTCTGTATTGTTTACAACTCCGATTCAAACATATCATTTTATGTTCTTTTTTGCTTTAATTTAATTTTTCTGCTTCAAATTGACTTTTACACTTTAAAATCGACTGCCACTTCTTTTTATCCTTTGTGAGTCGAAAATTCAAGAAAAGATTGAAATAAATTTAATATTATAAAATTATAAACTTAATAATTTGATCAAAAGAAAATGAATCGACTCAGATTTCCTAATTACTGTTCATTTATGAGAGTGGAAAGCTGAGATTATCACTCGTAGACGATTCAACACAAAGGAGTGATACTCTAAGAGGATTACTGTCTGAGGACCTATTTCATACCCTCATAGAACACTGTCTTGAATAAAAGAATTTTTCCCATAAATCTTTTACTAGAAACTTTTTGTGTACAGCCGACCATCCCTCCACCACTGAACGAAACGGTATCATCAGAATTTCCATCGGGGAGAGAGGAAGGGAACACATTTCTGTAGGAATGTACTGTACCCCCCCCCCTCCCTTCATTTATAAACAATGACTCAGATGCATTCTCTCAGTCGGAGATAATAAATATCTTTATATTCTTTACTCAGGATTGATTTAGATGGAAGTATTTTTCATCATCAACATTCTACATCAAAAACTTTCCAGCATATTTTATTCCCATGATGAAAAATCTAATAAAGGAGAAATTTAAAAAATTCTTTTAAAGTTTAGAGTATCAATAATATTATAATAAAAGAATTATCTAGAACTATTTCAATTTCGAGAAAAAAAAATCTTGGCAGTTGCATATACCCATATGCACTCCACTGGTTACGCCACTACCATTGCCATTACAAAAATTAAATTCTTTAATTTTAAAGAAATGTTCAAAATTTAGTTAATTTGTAATTAAAAATTTAATTAAAATTTGGAAAAAAAGGTTCATAGAGATAAGTTATTTCTAGCCAACTGAGAAGTAAACGACCTGACAAATTTGGTACTTCTAATTAATTGATCTGCTCTGTAGAGAGTTTTGAACAATTAGTGCGCCATTATATTGCATGTCGCAATTTGCAGGTAAAATCCAGCTTATTTTTGGCATGTTTATTAGTTAAGCTTAGTATAGTTTCAAATAATTTTAATTTATGTTAAATCACATAAACTGTAAGAACATTTGGCAACTTCTGGCATTATAACTATTCACAAATTGTCTTTTTGTGCCTTGCTTCACAATATGAGGGAAAAATGTCTATGACAAGAAACTGAGGAAACCCAAAAATTGAAACAGCTGAAAAAAATTAAACAAAAGATAGAAAATATAGAGATAAATTACTTAAATAAAATTATCAAAATATTTAAGATTTATCTTGTTCAACAGTTTCATAATGATACTGAAAATACTTAGAATGGTTATTTTAGCTTAACGCTATTGAAGTACAGATGTTTAAAAATGCTATTGACCGACTACACAACTGATCATTATTTCGGGAATAAAGATTTGCCTAAAGAAAACTTCGACAAATTATAAATGATTTTAGAACACGAATTTCTTCATTTATCTTCAGAAGAAATCAATTATCTAGCGTATTTCTGAATCTACTAGATCTCCATCTCACTTCTTGGAAAACTGTTTATTTTCTCGACTTGTTAAAACTCGACATTTTTCCAAGAAGTAAGATGGAGCTCTGGTAGATTCGGGAATAGGCTAGATAATTTTTTCTTTCTTTTAAAAGAAAGAAGCGGTAGAAAGATGCTGGATGTATATGCCAAGTTTATGATAAGTAGAATATCCTGCAGCAAATCGGACAGCATGATGTCTACAATACCCAATGTATAGCACAAATTAGGTCTTGAGGTAATTGTAAAATTACATAAGCAAGAGGAAAAAGTTTCTTTTCATTTCTGTAAGTTATTTCATCTGCATCATTAAAATACAAATAATGTGCAATGAAAATTCATATGGCTTAGTAGAAAAAACATTGTTTTCACTCATATTAATTCCATTTGATATCCATTAAAAACAAACCAATGAACAACGATAACTTTATTATCGTTCTTTCGAATGCCTTTATTTCCCTGTTTATATGTTTATTTCCATCATTACAACTTTTATTGATTGAATTTTTTTATTTCTCAACTTTTTATCGGTTGTTTGATTATTTTTTGAAATTTTTCCTCCATATTTATTGTTTTTAGTCAGCTACGTCACTTTTAAAATTTGTTTTATAATTACTCTAAAACGCAAAAAAAGTTTATAATCCTCAATTCTGTAAGTCTGTAGAAGCAAGGAAAAAAACGGAGAAATAATTTTCTTTAAAATAAAGGAATCGAAGTACTTCGTTTAATTAAAATTTCTTCACTAAAAAAGTTTTTTTTCCTTCAATTATAAATTAATAAAAAGTAAGAGATTTCATTAATTAATTACTAATATTTCAAAATTATTTTGAAAAGAGTGAAAAAGCAATGCAGTTAATACATGCAGAGTGATTCTAAAATCAAGAATGATTTAAGTGTAATACTGGACATAGATTTTTTTTTTTTTACAATAGAGCACGAGGACGCAAACGCAGAGGAACACCTATAGGAAGGGGAAGGGGATGTTTGCCGGATAAAACTTGCACTACAGATTTGTTGGAATATGAACATATGCACAATGATACAGTTATATAAATAACACCAGTCGAAATTGTGATTATAAGAGATACTGTAACAAATAGAACGCAATACTAACAGAAGGGACTTAAAGGAAGTATTCAAAGAACATGCATTCAAAGCTATATACACTTATGTTGTTATTCATATGAATTTCATTGCAAAAACCATGTGCTTCACATTTTATCTGATGTGCCTTTTCCTTTTACTTGATTTATTTGCAAATTATCCTCTGAAATAGCTAATATTTGAGTTTGTGACATCACGGTCTATTATGAAAATGATTATTTCTATTTATACTTTGATTTTCCCCATAAACGCTCCTTCCCTCTTATTTTCCCTCATGCATATACACCATATAGAGATCACCATGCTTCACATAGGGGCATTAAGAGTCGTGAATGAAAAGTTTCCATATAAATACTCACACTCTTGTTTCTCTGCTGGGTAGTAAAGCTGTGGGGTTGAATTTGCCTCACTTGAATGAGGGAACGTACCATCTATAGAAATCGCAGACGAAAAATCTTAGAAATGTCCGATCGACGACGCTCATTTGGATTATTTCGGATGCTTATTTAGAACGGGGAGGGGGGGGGGGTGTAGATTCCTTCGAATTAAATACACACTATGCTGTGTTACTTAAAAATATTCAAGGAGAAACATATTCTTTTAAATTTTTGAATTTTAATAACTTTTTAGATGGGTTGGTATTTATATATTTTTAGAACTATTACAAGGTAACTTGGGTAATGTTATTCTAGGCGTTCCATTTTTAGTAGAAGAAATATTGAGAACCAAAACCATTTCTTATTTTTCCTTAATAGTTTAACTAACCACCATTGCTGACAGCTGCTACATTAAGAAAACATTAAGCGACGAAAGAATAGAGGTATTATTTTTTTTTTCTAAAACCATTATTACCCCTTCCTTTTTCCCCTGGTATCATTATCACTCACGCATAGGAAACATTTTCAGTTCCAGTACTGAAATTCCAAAATTTTAGCATTAATGTTCAGCATTTCGATTCAAACGCAGAGAATTTTAACGACAGAATTTAAAAGAATTTCAGATAAATTTGCTTTATAGATATAACATAAATCATATCTGCTTTAATGAAAAAGATTTACGCTGAATATTGAATCATTTCTTTGAACATAATTTGTTTTTCAATATTATATTTATTTATGTTTTTAGTTTATATTTCAATATTACCTTAAAAAAAAGAAAAGATTGCTAATTTAATATAAATTGGATCACATAAAACAAGCAACTTATGAATGAGTTAGAATATAATAAGCAACTACGCTTGAGAAATTTGAATCAATGGCAAACTGATCGAAAAACTCCTTTAATTGTGTTTTTAGTCGATATGTATTAAAAACGGATGATAGATCCATGCTTTAACAACTTATTGATCATCGTGTTATAACAAACATTTGGATATTTTCCTGATTTCTAAAAAAATATGTTTCTAGACTGGCATATTATCTGTAAACTAAATCATGTATAATGCAAAAATCGCTCAAAATGTTCTATGAAACAGATCATTGGACTTGTAGCTACCAAATTTAGCATAATGGTAGGACGGTAAGTGTTTAGGAAGAAATGGGCTTTACAAAATTTTAAATTAATTAGTATTTAATTAAAAATTAATTTAAATTTTACAGTTTTTCTCGTAATTTCTGCGCATTTTATAGCACAAAAACTATTTTTGCATTATTTAAACATTCGAAAAATAAGCTTTTTAGTGATACCGATTTTAGTCGAATGCAATTTTGTCTTTAATTTTAACAAAAAGTTCCAAAATTAATTTTAAACATTTTTATTAGCAATCGTTTTTTTTTTCATATCTAGGCTCAACATAATAACTGCGTTGCAGAAAACAAAGAAGACTTTAATATCGCTCAGGCACACAAACAAAAATAAATTTTGGAATTTTTAGTTTATTACGGGAATTTTAGTTTAGATGAATGCTTTAACATGTTTCAAAACACTGAACTGCTTTCAATATCATAACGTTTTTAAGGAATAAATTGCGTAATATGAGAATCGTCAATCACTGAATGCATTGTCTGACGTAATTGAATAAGACGAAGACGATAAATGAATTTAGCCATGAAACATTATTCGAAGAAGAAGAGATTCATATTTCCCATATATTGTTTTCAGAGAAGTAAAAGTCCCCAAAGAAGGTAATATTCTAGATTGTGGATAAAAAAGGGACCGAGATAAAAGTCGACAAGGCATGAGAGTCAGATTCTTATCTCGGGAGATTCAAGAATATTTTAAATATCAGAAGATGCCACACTTTTCTGGTAACAAGAGTTTTTGACTTAAGGAATTACGTAGATATCCTATATCAAATGGGATTTCCACCAGCAGGCGCGAGCTCAAGTTGAGACATTTTAACAGTAAAGGGAGGGTCTCGAATCCACGACTCACCGGTTTCATCCCTATACCCCTCATCGTCGTTCTTCTCTGAAACATATTCGTTTAACTCTCAAGTTTCATTAAAAACATCCCTCAGGAGATTGAATCTCTAGTCCAAAATATCATAATATGATAATTTGTAACTTCATCTTTCATATCATTTTAAAAATTTGCTCTTAATTATAAAACTTCCCCTCAAAAGTCTATTTATTTTTGTCGCAGCACGTGCTAATATAAATACACTAATTATAACCAGGAAAAGTATAGTTGTAAAATATATTTAAAAATTATTAATATTAGAGAAAAAAACTATAAGGAAATAAAATAAGTATACCCGAAAACGTAATATTCTTGATTTTAAAGTGATGCAAAATAATATACTCAAAAGCTATATTGTAAATTTTTTTTAAATACATGTGATAATATGCTCTAATGTTGTGGAGGAATTACGCAAAATATTTGATCGATTTTTAACTAAAATTCTTGTTCAAATTTCGGAACATCCTTTTTTGATTAGCACAAATTACCCAAGAAGTAACTTCGTACCCAATTTGGCATTTCTAAGCAGAGCCATTTTCCATTTTAACGATTTTTCCATCATGCATGTTACATGATGCTATTTACAGATAATACAATCCTATAAATTCTATCATTTTAAAAGTATCCAAAGTTCCTTGAATTGATGTATTTTACAGAATCCGATCGTGCATTTTGTTTATTTTATAGTGTATTTTGTTTTAAGATTAGATCTGTAACGTTATTACATCTTACAACATTTGTGGTGAAGATTCCAACTGATTCAGAACAATATTTATTGTGTTGCAAATTCCGCTGCTAGTCGTATAAAAAAATCATTAGCATTGAAAGACAAACTTGTTGTCACCAGTACCATCTGGAATATTTTTCATTCGATTTCTAACGGTAAAGGTCGAATCACGGTAGGAACAGCTAATTTACTATCCATTGCATCGTTACTGATTTCATGGGGAAAAAAATCAACACTTCAGTAAGGTAAAGGTCAATATTCATAACCGCGGGGTGGTAAAAGGTTGACTAATGTAATCGACTTCAGTTGTCACATATTTTACACTTTTCGTCTGCGAATGGAATAGTAATTAGTAAGGAAAGACACTCTTCTAAACATTATTTTTTAAGTAAATTTTTCGTGGATGTACTTACCTTCCGCGTTATTTTTTTATATTTAAAGTTACCAAAGTTGCAGTTAAAGAAGCAGTTTTATTTATGAAATTGAATTTTAACTATGTCTTATTTATTTTCCGCTTATTTGTGGTAGACAAGTTACACATTGTTTATAAATCCTGTATATAATGTTGTAATTTCTTGTAATCATTTGCTTGTAATAGACATAAATATTTAACATTTAATTTCTTTTTTTTTTCATTTTTTCGTGTACGCAATGTACCAGAGAAAAATACAGTACCCTCCGAGTATCTGGTTCGCAACTATCTGGCTTCCATACTATTCGGGATTGTTTTGCTTAATCGCAATTAAATAAGAAAGGCAAGACGTTGCAATGGCAACATTGCCAAGGTATTGGAAGTGGCGATTGCTACTCTCCTTCCACGTGTCGTGTGCAAAATGCAAGTGGTGACAGGAAAAGAGCAGCGTTCTGCTGGAATTAGGCCTATGATTTATGTTGAAGTTTTTTTATGTTTCCTGCATTTAAGTTAGGCATTACAAAATTTATGTTAAAATGTGACCAGTTTATGTCCTTTAACTTACTTTTTCTGTAATAAATTCTTGAAACGTGCAGTACAGTATATAAACATATATAAACTGCCAGTACAAGTTTTCTATTTTAACTCGACACGTTATCAGCAACTGCTTCTAAGATTCACAGTACCGCTTCAGCGTTCACATTCTATGTGACTTGAGATAAATGAAGGTACTCAATAAAAAGTGAGAAAATATGTATTGTAATAGGGGATTTTGATATAAAAACTTTGTCTTCTGGTATTGGTGAACAAAGAAATAGAAGTTTATAGAACTCCGACCTATCCGGCCTGTCCTTCCGTCGCATTAGGCCAGATACTTGAAAGTGTATTGGATTAGTCTAAAGATTTGACTTTATATGTTTCATGTTTTAGGTCTCCCTGAGTATGAAGACGGTTTTAGAAAAATGTATGTACGTCGTTCTGTGAGCACGGTAATCCAATAACATAGAGTGCAATAAACATGAAATTTTGTAAATGGCACTTTCATGAAATCTGAAAATTTCTGTTGAATTTTAAACAATGTGAATCCCACCTGTTCTTTTTATCAATTTCCGTAATCAAATCCCATGTATCAAGGTGACAATTCAAAAGCATTAAGAGCTAAATTGTTGAAACTAAGAATATTGGTATATATTCAAATTTTGGATCTCTATAAAAAATATACAGCTCCCTGAAAGATGGATCCTCTATCTGTCTAAACATTTTCAAGCATACAAATGTGGTAAGTCGAAAATTTAACTATTTAAACAAACGGAATTCTGCATTCTATCTTGTCACCAACACTGGGATCGAATTGGTGAAAAGGGAAATATCCGAAATCCTTCACGACACTATGGAACTCGAAATGCGCCGCATTTCTTTAAAATACAAAGAAGTCGAGGCAAGAACAATCTCGGTGGCTATTTAAAACAATTCTTTCTGATAGTAAATGGGAAATGAAGATGTTTAGTTCTTACTTAGCATACTGTCAATAAAAAGATATCAAACCAGTATGAGTGGGAACCCAAAATTTTATCGCGTGCATTGTAATAAAGGAGTTATCCCTGAGAACGTCCTGCTGAACATTGGTATACAATAGTTACGAAGTATTTGCTTATGATGCGAATTTAGCATTTTTACTCTACAGAGATCCATCGTGTAATCCTTGTTGAGGTTTTTTGGCGATTAATCCCTGGTAGGGCTAAATATTCGAAACTCGAGCACATGTTTCTGACGCCTTTTTCCCAACCGACTGAAACCAAAATTTGGCATAGAACTACACTTGAAGTCACAAAATTCAATACCAAATTTGATAAATTTAAATCACTGCGCCTTTGAGATATTTCGTTTACATGTTTTTAAAAGTTCAGACCAATAGACGGTCAATCCCCGATTGGATTTAGTTCAAAATGTGACATATGTCTCGATTATAGATGTTATTTTTGTATATTGAACTTTATCCATCTAGCTCATTTCGTTTTTGTAGCTAACGTGTTAAATTATTTTTCATCAGCCGGACAGACAGACTCCCCCAGAACGAATAGAAATCTACAAAAATACACAGAAAGTATACTAAATTTCATCTGTCTAACTCAAAGCGTATTTGAGTTATCGTCACGGATAGACAGACGGACATTTTCCAAAAATATTTTTTCTAACTCAGAGAGGTCTAAAACATGGCGATTAGTCAAAATCTCGAGTTCGAATTTTTTGACGATTCCTATACTTTCTGTATACTAAGGATACGAGAAAGTATAAACTTCGTTAATGGGTGGGTTTTTTTGGAGATGTATCGTGATTAGATTCTTCAATTTAGAGGTACATTGCTCGGGTTTCTACATTTCGAAATACTTTCTTAGCTAATCAGAATAAACTCAATGTTGATATGATGTTGAGTTAATTTAGAAGTGTAAATGGAATTATATTGGATTAATCCAAATGTCATCAACTGGCCTGCTTTTCGCGCTTTTTAAATAATAAAAGACCCAACTGAGGATACATCTTTCCAATTTATGAATTTTAGTAAACTTAGTATAGATGTCGATTAAAACGAAAAGTCACATAATGAAATCATTAGATTTTTAATAGTAAATAATTCAATTAACATATGTTTCTTAATTATATTTAAACCTGTATTTTGTAAATATATAATCTTTTCCCCCAATATCTGAAAATGTGTTGTTTCAATGTTTTCAATTTAGTGCAAAATGTCATCGGCAGTTATGTGTTTCAGATACGAATATAGAATGTTTGAAAGAATTTCAAGTATTGAATAAATATCTTCTCTTCCTTGAGTAATTGTGAATTCAATGCATTTCATAAAATAATGAATGGTTTGATTTCTTTCAACAAAAACGAAAGTCCACTTGCATGCGTGCATTTTGCCTATGCTTATTACAAATAGGCAATTTTACTTCCTTTTGTCGCTTCATTATTGAAATATGTATATAGATACTAACATAAAAGCGTACAAAAGGAGTGGACTTGTCGTTACAAAGCTTTGATAAAAAAAATTTTGTTGTTTTCTACAAAGTATTATATTCTGATTTGTTCATATTGCACATTAGTTTTCATTATTTACATAAGTCTCGGCTTTTCATTGTCTTCAAAATTAAGCATGTTATTCAATAATACAAAGAATACAACTTACATACTTTTCATAATGTGAACACACAGATATCGTTCTAGATACATGTAAACAGTAGCTGCTCAAATAACGAGACCATTCTTCTGAATAAGCTTAAACACTCAACACTACGACTTCCTTTTAAATATTTATGTGTAGCCCACTTTTTTGAAAGCCACTGCATTCTTAAAGTCCTAACTGAATGTCGAATTCACAAAATATTTAAAAGACTCGATTTTAAGTGTGAGAAAACGTTTTCGAATGCATTAAGCGACTAACTTTCTTGGCATCAGCAATTACTTTCCCTAGGTTCTGATATACTAACATTCGACGTCGGATAACATCTACTTCCACCATTCAGAAAATGCGAAGATCTAGTAAGATACTGTGGAAACCATATACGGATACAGTCCATTTCTGTACATTTTGTTTATCGTACCCATTTATCGCACTTATCCTTTGGTAATAAACTGTGCAGCAATTGGTATAACGCGAAATACCATTTCATTCTATTCATTGGGCGGCCTTTTTGAATGGCATTCAAGCGTGCCTTTCAGGTCGTTATAGATATCATCTCGTTAAAAGACCTTCTTTCAGCGCCGGAGACGCCGTAAATCACACATAATTATTGGCAGTTCCACTTTATTAGAGTGCCAAGAGGACAACTGTGAGCTGTTATGTCGAAGATTGCCGTAACTTTTAAAGCTCTCTGCAATTTTCTTACAAGAGGCAAGATCAGTGTTATAAAAAGATAAGGAGAGATGGGTGAAAGGTGAAGGATATAGAAATAATGCCAGGATGCTAGATTTCAAGGTGTCGGTTGGTGTTTTTTGTAGATAACAACAACAAAATCTAGGTTTTATAAAACTGCTTCAAAAAATATCCAAAAAAAAAGGCTAATTATCTTATTATATTATTAAATGAGCGAGAGAAGCCTTCAGTTGAATTTTTAGTGCCCCCCCCTCTCAGATACGTTAATTCGGATCCAAATATTGGAAGTTCAAATCAGTCCAGATCAGTTACTTTTAGAATATTGAACTTAAATAAAAATAAGACTTTCTAAATAAAATCATGAAAGCACGAAAACTTCATAGAAGAAATAGCTATCAGTATTAGTTAATCATAATTAGAAAATATTAAAATATTTTAATATTTTATTGCATGATTTCTAATTGAAAAGGAAAGTATAAATCATTTTTTTTTAAATTTTTACACTGAGCTTAAAATTTTTTAAATATTATGTAACTATTTTTATTCTCTATTATTAGAATTCCTTCCGATTTATTATTTTCAAGACAAGTTTATTAAGTTATTTATGCAGTTTTTATTCAAAACTAATATTTGAAATTGAAGATATAATCTTTGAATATTTTTAATTATCCATAAGAGCAAAGGTTTTAATCAAATTTTTAGTATTTAAAATTATGAAATACCCATGTAGTACAAAAACTTCGTGCTATTGTATTCTATTCTTGATAAAGCACTTAAATAAGGCAATGATAAAGGGAAATCCATTCATGCATTTTGAGATGCGAAATACGTTTTACATTATTTTACCATATGTCAAAAATTAATGAATTGCGGCATTCTTCAAAAAAAAATTACCGTCAAAAATCATTAAAACTAACTTCAAGAAAAGAATGTAACACTGCTGATTTTAGAAAATTTTGAAATCTAACTATCAATTTAAACATTTATAATTTGAATGCTTAAAATTCTCAAACAAATAACAGAACAATTTTATTTAACCATTGATAATTTTTTAAGTATATAGCAATTAAAGGATCTGCATATACTCGATCAGCTTCTCTTGGAAGGTGGTTGGACTATGTGTCTTTATCACCTCTTCAGACACCTACTATGTTAATATAAGGATCATTAATAATGTTAAAGAAAAAAATCAATGATTACAACTTTGATGTTATTTTTTACTAGCCGCCTTTGGCGACCAGCCGGTTCGCCAGTATTACCGCTCGCTACAATTTTCAATTAAATATTTTAAGTAACTGGTCTCATAATAGATTCTCAAACAAAACATTTTTAATCTTCAAATTTTGATAGTCATACCAAACTTATACTGTTGTTTAGATCGTTTCGTTCAATTTACTATATATATATTTTGCTAATTTGTTGTCATTTCCGGTAAAACGTCAACTTTAATTTAAAGTGAAAATGATGAAATTGCAATTAATATAAAGATATTTTTTAATAAAACCAAGCGTTTTATTTTATTTATCATCTTTATTGCTATTTATTTATTACTATTATTATTGAAAATGAGTATTGCAAACAGAATATCTCGGTATTTAAGTCTTATGTGAACTACAAAATATTTTTGATAATTTATGTAACATCTCAAAGAATAATTCAACAAAAATTTCTCAGATTTAGCATAAAATTCAGTTTTTGTTTTACTTTCAAAAGGATTGAAATGAAATCAATAATAATATTTTGTTCCGTATTATAAATATATTTCAAAAATTATGAAATCTAAATTTAATGCAGTAAGGTATCATATTCTGAGAAATATTCTAGACACGCCAAATTTTAAATAAATGAATGAATGCTTCTATTTTCCACAATCAACTAAGACTTATTTATGAAGTTTTGAATGTTAAAAATTTAGAAAAACTCAACATTTTCATAATCTTAGGCCAATTAATCTTGAGAAACCTGCGCGCTTATTGGCGTATTTTCTTTGAAACGATCGATGGAAAATCTAAAATTATCCTTTTTTTTTTATTGAATAGTGATATTCAAATTTTCATAAATCAGTCAGTTTAAGTGATCGATTTAGTTGATTGGAAATTAACTATTTTTATTTAAAATATTAGTGTTTCAAGAACATTTTGTTATTCGTGATTTCCACAGCAGAAGCTTTATGTAAAATCAAAAATTCGTTATTTATTAGAGCATTTATTGAATTAAGTAAAATATAATCATTTTCTATTTAAACCATTTTAGTATATCTGTTGTGTTCGTGCGTCAACAAAAATAGAATGCAGACAAACTTATTATGAAACTAAATCTTATTACATTATAGATAATATAATCAAATTTACATCAACTTATTTTCATTCAAAATTCTAGCATCGTTTTTCAACAACAAATTAAAAGTTCCAAAAATATCACTGTTGCCAATCTGAATTTCACAACTATTTACAAAATAAAATTTATAATTATTAAAATAATCGTTTGCTACTTTTAAATAAAATATTTACGATTTATGTCGCAACAGATCTGTGTCTTACTAAAGGTTTACAAATCAGCTGTGTGGCCCTGATTTGAATGGATATCCTGTTCATATTAAACAAAACTTGCCTTAAAATAAAACTGATTTATTGGATTAATAATATAGAGAGTGTAAAAGATCATAAAATAATTTTTCTTGAATTTATTTTTCAGAAAAAAATAATACTTCTTATTTGTTTCATTTCCTACAGACGATTTCATTTCCAAAAAGATTTAATTTATTTTTAATTGGAGCTTTAATCAATGTGATGGCAACACTTTGAAAAAAGCTAATTTTTTCCCATGAATGCGAAACGTTTATTTTTATTTTGTACGAAAGAAATTGTTGAAAAATAGAGTTAAAATATTTATTTAAAAATTCATTAAAAACAGAAATTTAATTTTGATGTTAAAGCATTGGTAGCATTTAAAAGATAAATTTTTGATCTTTAACTTGATGTAAAAATCTTTTTTGTGCGGTAATATTTTCGGAAGTTATAGCAGAAACACGCCAAAATTTCGCTTAATTTTTAAATAAATACAATTCTAATTAAAAATTCGAAAAAATAACCCCCAGGTGCACATTCCCGGCCTCCAAGGTATACACGTGCCAAATTTGGTAGCTGTAGGTTGAATGGTCTGGCCTGTAGAGCGCCAACACACACACACACACACACACACACACACATTGAGCTTTATTATAAGTATAGATATAGATACAGATTTATAATTTTAAAACAGAATTTATAAAGTTTTAACATTATTACATTAAAAGTGGATAAATTACGAGAAGAATGATACTATTATAAACATGATTTACAATATTATCCTTATAAATATAAACAATATTAATATAATTATTTCCTAAAATATTGGTTTTTGCATAAAAGCGTGACTTACAAAATATTTAAAAATTCATCCATTAATCCTAGATTTCGTTAACTTTTTCATCATTAATTTTTTTTTTCATGTCCGTAATTAAAAAGTAGGTGTTATCAGAAAGAAGAAATTTTTTTTTTTTTGCTATTGCATTTAATTTATCTTAGAAATAAAAACCAAATATTTTTTTTACAATCTTCATGAATTAACCAAGGCTATTATGTGGTTATAATAATACACCTCCTAAAATATAGTAACAAAATGTTACACAATGAATAACGATCGTGCTTCCACGAAGAACATACTTAATCACAAACTTTTGCAATCATTCAACCTTTTTGAAACAAAGATTAATTTAAAACGTGCTTAAAGAGATGTTTTGAAATTTATATGATCATTTTAACACGCACATTTTTCAAGGAATTGTGGGAAATCCAGAATGAAATAAGCTCGTTGTTTTAACTGAAATGGATTTTTTTTTCAGACTGATAAATGTCAAACGATACTGAATAAATCATTTTTATGAGTCCAAAAAGGTCAATGGTATTTTTTAAAAAATTTATTAACATAGACTTTGTAAATGGCAAATATGTTACAAAATTTTACATAAAAGATGGGATTCAACTTGCAACAACACAGTAACAAGATAGTTTTTATCACTCTACTACCGGTCTTGAAATGTTTTAGTTAGTTTGCTGATATAACATAAATGGATTTATTTAAAAAAAATTTAACTACCTATATAAGAAATTAAACATGGCAACACTTTGGTTAAACGAAGGAATTTCAATGCTGATAAATAAGATAAATGATTGTGAATTTATGAAAAACCAACGGGAGTGATCTCTCGCATACTCTGTAATAAAGGTATTTATTTCACAGAATGACACCCATGGCATTGATGTACAATAATTTCGAATTACTAATTTTTGACTTGAACGTAACATTTTTATTGAAACTATCACGTGATGTTTGGCGAGTTTTTAAGCTTTTATTCCCTGACATGAGATTAATAGTATCTGAAAATCGAATTCGTGTTTTACACAAGTTTATCCCTACAGATTGAAACAAAAATTTTCCACAGAAATATACTTGTGGCCACAAAAATAACATACCAAATATGATATATTTAAGTCCTTCGTTTTTGAATTATCGCGTTTACATGTTTCTGAAATCACAGACCGACAGATGGTCTACCCGTTGTTGAACTGATTCAAAATTTGACAAACATCTTCACCAAAGAGTTAAATCTGTGTACCGAAATTGATCAATTTAACTCTCATAATTTTTAAGTATCATGTTATGTTATATTGAAACAGCAGGACAGACAGACAGACTTGCACTGAATGAGATTTGTTCGAAAGTATTAGTTTTATTATTAGAAAGTATTATTATTAGTATTAGAAAATATTAGTATTTTTAAATAATAAAAATTTAAAATTTGATGTAAAGACTATATATTTTTAAAATGCCGGAAGATACACTCCGAATTTATCGAGGAAAACTCTAAATTTCAATTAATTTTTAATTACTTGAAAATTCAAATGACTAGTTTAGTTTAGTTATATTAACGTCCCGTTTGAAGCAACACTAGGGCTATTTTGGGACGGACCTCGTAATTTTGAACCACGGTCAGATGACGAGGACGACACCTGAGCTGGCACCCCCCTCTCCACACCACACCACACCAGCGGTCGTTTGGTCAGGACGGATTTAACGTGCAACAGACCCCTTTACACGACGGTTCTTCGGTGGAATCGGTTTTCGAACCTGAAACCCTACGGTTCCGAAGCCGAGACCCTACCACCAGGCCACCGCGGCCCTTTCAAATGACTAATGGAAAGCCTCTCTAAGTAAATAGGGCCGCGGTGGCCTGGTGGTAAGGTCTCGGCTTCGGAAACGGAGGGTTTCAGGTTCTTGACCCGATTCCTCCGAAGAACCGTCGTGTAAGGAGGTCTGTTGCACGTTAAATCCGTCCTGACCAAACGTCCTCCCGTTGATGTGGTGTGGTGTGGAGAGGTGGGTGCCAGCTCAGGTGTCGTCCTCGTCATCTGACCGCTGTTCAAAATTACGAGGTCCGTCCCAAAATAGCCCTAGTGTTGCTTCAAACGGGACGTTAATATAACTAAACAAACAAAACAAACAAACAACTCTAAGTAAATACCTGTTACTTAACAAGTAGTTATACTTTTAATTCCATGTCCAATGGAACAATGGATTTTGCTTTAACGATTTTTATACTAAGCAATTTATAGAAAGCTTGATATTTTTAAAATATAATAGTACTAACATATGGTTATTAATGAAAATGTAAGAATTGTTGTTTCTCTTATATTTGAGACTGTGTAATGAGATTATCTAACACAAAAGAAATCTGCATCTTTCCACTTTTCTATAGAGAGATTTGACAAAAGAGTGCAAGTTTTTCGCATGAGAATTTTCACATAGGGAAAAGTCTTCAATGAGTGAAAGAAGAAAAAAAAAGCATTCTTAGTTTCAGAAAAAATTTGGTAGGCAGATGATAATATTTAAGAGTTGAATGAACATCGCGATATGCACTAACCTGCGAGTTTTGGGTGTGCTGGAAACAATGTACATTTTTTTAAAGAAAAAAGTGTCGAAGATGTTTTAGAGAAAATTCGGGAATTTTTTTAAGAACTCAATTTTGCAACATAAGTGAGAAGCGATACGTTTCTTCTTAATTGATTGTTACGAAGTAGGGGTTTTTCTGGAGCTAGTAGTATAAATATTTCAAGCAGAGAGGTTCTGAAGAAATGCGTTGCTATCTGAGGAATTTCCAGAAAAGATGGCGAACGTATGTTTGATATGGCCCAAAACAAGTTTATTTTCAGATAGCTCTGCCATATCTTATGTTGACATATGATAGGATATTTATGATCTGCAGCACTTTTGAAACACTTACTGATTTTGAAATACTTGCTGTTTCCTCAATTGTGTAATGGCCATTCATCCCGAAATGGGGGAGGAAGGGGGACTATAAAATTAGAGAGACTGATCCAATGATGGATTTATAAAGCAAATCTATTTGCCAATTTGTGGGTGAGAGAGTAGATGAAGTTACTGAACTCTCAGCTTTTCACCTCTGGCCATTGCAGCTGCATGGGGTAATAGCAAGGCATTGAAATTACTTAGCAAGTGGCTGCACATAAAAATGTTTTTAAGTGTGCTTCTTAGTTATGAAATAGAGTAAAGTAAAAGCGTGTGTTTGATCGCTTGCTTTCTTTTTTTTTTTTTTTTTTTTTAGCTATCAGTTACCTCAGACGATTAGTGATCGCTCAACCATTATTAATTCCTTCTTTGTTGTGGGAATAAAAGCTCAATATAGGGTCTCGCAACAATTATATTCACTGATCCTGGTGGAGGGATTGACCAAATATTTGGATTTGATCTACTGGTGGCAAATTTCATTTTCTTACAGAGAAAGGCCCAATTATTTAGGTTAATTTTGATTCTCCAATCAGGAATTACAGTATTAACTACCATACATAATTTTGCTGAGTTTAAATAGCAGATTGCGTATTAAAGCGATTAGTCATAGCTGCTCTATCATCAAGCACTATCAACCATTCTCAAAAATGTGACTGACGTACATGTTGAAAAAAAAATGTGGAGAAAAGTAGCTTTCTCTATAAGGCGCGCTTCTTACAGATTTTGAAGAAGTAATACGTTCCACTCACAAGCAAGTAGTCGAAATTATACAATTAGTTAGAGGGATTTATATTAGATTTTCTCATTATCCATTATTATTAAACGAATACAAATGCAATAAAATTAAAAATGCCATTCATAATGGGAACAAAAATGTTTGGCATCTAAATATCCCAGGTGCAACAAACAGGATAGTTACCAAAGTTATACGGCATTCACTTGTATTATAAATCTTTTCATGGATTTTTTAAAAATCATTTTTGTTATTTTAAATTTACAAATTTATTTTACTTTATTTAAATCACATAAGAATTGTCCGATTTAATATCTAATATAAATGATTTTCAATCTCACAAAAAATAGCACTTGTAGTTTTAGTTATATTAACGTCCTGTTTTAAAGCAACACTAGGGCTATTTTGGGACGGATTTCATGACTTTGTACCAAGGTCAGATGAAGAGGACGACACTTGAGCTGGCCCCTACCTCTCCAAATTTCCAGGCCATACTATCGGGAAGACTTTTGACCCCGACAGATATATAACGTGCACGAGATCCACTTACAGCACGGTTCTTCGATGGAATCGGGTCCCGAATCCGAAACCCTTCTATTCCGAAGCCAACGCCTTACCACAGGTCATCGCGCCCTTCTTATGCCATGAGAACGGCAGACGGGTTGGCGCATCATTGAAGATATAAAGTTCTCTAAGCTAAGTATATGGTAGATCTTCAGTGGAATCGGGACTCGAATTTGTAAACCTCCACTTCTGAACTGAGATTCATTCACCGTTATCTAAATCACAGTGATTATTACGCTCTGTAATTAATTTATTAACATTTAATGGTTTGTTGAGTATTTATTTTGTACATTGTGTTAATGTATCATTTTTACATTTATATTCTTAAGGTTTCAAAAATGTTAATTGCAGTGTTAAAATTTTAGATTTACCATCACGTACTTCTTTTAATAAATATTTTCGAATCTAAATATTCTATTTCTGCTTTTTATAATAAAATAGGCGCTCAATTTTATTTAAAACCATGTATAATATTTACTGCGAATTCTGATGCCAAGATAGTGCACGATATTTTTACTATGCTATCCGATATTATTCTAAATGTTGCATAATATTGTATATTATAAGAATAGTGTAAACCCTTTCGTGCATTTTGGAAAAGAATACAATCATAATCATTTCAAGCAATAATTCAAAGATTTATAGAAATTTAACCATCATCTCCTTAAAAATTTCTCGCATACTCTATAAAAAACTTTGCCACAGAACACCTTATACACTACTGGCGTACAATAGTTACGAAATATTTTTTGGCGTGAAATTAGAATTTTTCTCCAATTCTCTTAATTTCTATCATCTCATCCTTGGCGAGTTTCTTGGCTATTAAACCCTGGCGTGAGTTAATAATATACAAAAAATGAATTTGTGTTTTAGTCACTGCTCTTGTAGTGGCAAAATTCCTTACATAATTTGATGTATTTAAGTCATTATGTTTTTGAATTATTGAACTTACTTGTTTCTGAAAGTAAGATAGACAGATAATCAACACATAGACCAACCTATAGGTGCTAAATATGTGTATCGAATTTAATTTATCGACCTCTTTTCATTGTGTAGTCATCGTGTTCACTCATATTCGAAAAAACCGGACAGGCGAACTTCCTTTGAACAGATTTTACTCAAAATTTGGTGTACTGCGAATTCTGATCAACCAACCATCAGCTCAAAACCTTTTTGAGTTATCTTTGTCACAAACAGACGGACGGACATTTTCCAAAAATGTATATTTCGATCTCAGGGAGATCTGAAACATGGAGGTTCGCCAAAATCTCGAGCTCGAATTTTTGAACGATTACTACACTTTCCCTATACTATGTATACGAGGAAATAATGATCCCTTCTTCGGAATGTTTGTACAAACACAGTTGTCACCAAACACCTTATATTTATTCATCCTCACTGATTGGTGAACACACGCATGCCGATCGCAGGCCTCACCCCAATCATTCCTCCTAAATAACATTACACAGATCGTTTCCCAATCTTGAGATAAACAGGGGGGAGGTTGATAGAGAGCTATTTTAAGCGATTTCGCGCCCCTGGCTGAAATATTCTCCGGAGAGCGCGAGTAAATTAATTACCAAGAGGCGCTGCAGTGGATATAACTGGATGTTTGGACTTCAATTATTATGATACAATACATAAGCAAATGCTTCGTTTGTTTGGATATATGATAAAATATTTAGTATTGTTTCAAGTAGGAATCGCAATTATAGAGTTTGCTGATAGCTCCTTATAATTAAGAGCTCTCAGCAAACGTTCATTAATTTTTATTTATTAATTGACTAAGTGACAAATTTCTAAAAGAAAAAAAATTTCGAGCAAAAATTGGAGTAGAAGATTGTTCGTTTGGATACTCATATTTAAAGAATTGGACACACATAATAAAAAGGGCGGAATAATCCGTAGAAAAATAGTTTTGAACATTTCTCGAAGCAGGAAATCTAATCACTCAGGGATTTACGAAGGTTAAATATGTGCGTGTGTCTATAACAATATCCATGAGAGTTTTTTTTTTCTTTTTCAAAAATGTACTTATGCTACTTTGAAAACAACATTTCAGTTATTATTTGCATTATTTTAATTACAAGAAATAAAAATTACACTGACTTCCGAAGTGTAAAAACAGATTTCTTTACGATTATATTTCTTTACACAAATAATTTAGGCCTTTGCCTTCCAAAAAGTAATAAGATATATATAATTATACATATGTGAGTTTAAGGATTGCATTATTGTTTAGAAAGCTCAAAAATATTATTATTGATTTGTTATAATTCCTAAAAATTACTATGATATTTTGCTGCTATGTGGCTTGTATAACAAAAATTATCTAATAAGAATGTGTAAACGATGCATGCTTCAGGATGTCCAGTTAGACTGGACGTTGGACAGCAACAGCATTTCGAATTTTTCTTTTAAGGTTAAATGAATCGGCAATTTGAAAGCGGGAACGTATCATTAAACTGTTCTTCGGGAATTTTTTTTAAAAATCATATTTTTCTAATTAATTGTTTTTTAACCAAACTTTTATATATTATTTCTTACAAAGATGGTTTCTTTAATGATTTTTCATTCTTTTCTCGACTAATAATGAAAGTTTATATGATAACACGTTTCGTCCCCTTGCATGCATATCTTGGCATTCTTTCCCTTTTTCAAAATGCCGATTCAAATATTCGAAAATCAGTTAGATTATCAGCCTTTATCAGAATTTAAATGAACATTTCGAAAAGTAAATTAAACAAAAAATAAATTAATTACAAGAATTCTAGAACTGGAAAATCGAGGTTTGGAGATATTTTTAACACTTCCAAACAAACAATAAAAGCCTAGTTAATAATAATGGAACTATTTATTCTTATGAAACATGATCTTATAGAAAAAAAAGTAGCATTTGAATTATATAAAATGTACAAAAATTAAATTGTTATATCTAGAACTGGGTAAAAGTGAATTATAGTGTGCCCCCTCCTTCGCCAAAAATGCCAAGTCACCAATAAAGATGGCGGACAAAATAAACAAATAGTTCCATGGAACAGTTACAGTTACCATTTCCCGCCATATAATTAGAACTTTTTACTGATAAGTATTTTTTTTTTCATACTGCGCGGTACCTCCGGCAGAATTTTTTAACTTAAAAAAACGTCCTACGGCTTCACTAGCAGCGGAAGCGGGAACCTAGTAGCTTCGCTAGCACATTGAACATAAGGACTGTGTGGATAACAGGAACTGTATATAACCAATTGAAAAGAAAGAATGAAGGATGTTATACTAACGGATTTCAGAGGGAATTCAGCCCAGTGCCTTCTACAGATGCCTTCGGACCAGTATCTCGTAAAAACAAAAAATTATTTTGGTTGGGGTTCTCACCCAGCAAATATTTTAAAGTTACGTTGTTGCTAACAAAAAGGTTCCATCTAAATATACCAATAGGATGCAAATTACAAATACACCAATAGGAACATAAATTTTTAAAAACTGGTAAATTAAATAAGATGTAGGAATATAAACAACGCATCTTAAAATTGCAAATAAGTAGAGGGGTTTTTAAAATATAATTGTCAAAGAAAGATAAACATCATGAACAAAGTTTGAATAAGACTTTTTACTTTGAGGAGGATTCTCCTTTTGTACATCGCCACTGGTGACGCATATCTCGATTTGGATCAAAGCAATGATATCATCGTTCTCTGGTAAACTCGCCATGATTTCTGAAAGAGTGCTGGAACTCTACCGATACTTATAGAAAATTTATTGAAAAATAACGAACAATGAGCGAGTCAATTCCTGGAAAAGTTATTACTCGGAGTGCACACATATGAACTCCTAAACGGAATTTTCATCCTGGTTGCTTTTACACCGTCACATTCATGATATATGATTAAGTGTGCGAAATGCGGATTTCTTGAGAAATGTGTTACTTCGAAAAGATATCTAGGTTATTTTTAGTTTTTTTTTACATTTACTTTTTTTGCGAAAATAAATATGTAAAATGTATGATGTATAAAAAACTCAATATTTTTCAATTTAATGAATATAACAAGTTGAAAGGTCAATTTTTCTTGGACTGATGAGTAACTTAAAAGTTTTACTTTAAGAGATTAACTTAGAGATTAACTAAAAGATTAACTTTAGTCTAAAAGTTTTACGTTAAGAGATTAACTTAGAGATTAACTAAAAGATTAACTTTAGTCTAAAAGTTTTACGTTAAGAGATTAACTAAAAGACTAACTTTAGTCTTTTGTCATGTTATTTTACTTAATTCAATAATATTTTATTTTATCTTTTAGCCAAGATTCATGGCTAATTGGTGGCATGATGACTTAAAGATTCAGAAGACAGGACTATTGTTTCACTTAAAATCTGACATGCACTGAGTCTACGGACATTAAATCTGTGAAATGTTCTAAAATGTCCTTTCTGTGCAATGGCACCGCGTTTAATATGCACAGTTTTCGTCATATTTTTCTGATCATTGTCTGAAATCTTGAAGTCTATTTCAAAATAGCCATCGTGTTGTTTCAAATAAGGACGAATAGGATTAAACAGGTTTAATTTCTACTCCTTCCATAGAAATTATGTATATTCATACAACGATCACTGCATAGAATTATACACGCACCAATATCGAAACAATTTTTTTAAAACTTCCTTTTCTATTTCCTATTCCATTAGCAGAGGAAATTTAACCCTAATTATTGGAAAAAACGAAAAAACGAGCGGGGTTTATAATAATTCAACTTTTTCTTAGAAAATGACTAAATTGTCTTACATTCATATATCTCTTACATTCATACATTCATATGGAATATTTTTTATCTGAAGAATTTGACGAGCGAAACGAGTTATGAATTAATCCCTTCATATCGTTTTCTTATAAATGAAGGTAGGGAACTACGTTAAAAAGTAGATTTTTGGCAAAAATATCAAAATTTTTTATTCAATATTCTTAATTTTTGAAATGTATTTACACCACCATTTGGGTTTTATTTAGATGATTTTTCTTTTAAAAGGCACTTTCAATTCTATGCTTGCATTTAATGTACATTTTAACGTCATTTTGCAAATTAAATTACTGTGTTGTTGTTATTGCTTATCCTCCAAAGATCTGACATATGTCAGTTCAGCTCCAGCAGGTTGTTGAATGCCAAAAAATCTATAATAATAAAGGGATCGGATATTAAGTCTCCCTTAGAAAGTCCCATGCAACCCAGAATGTGATCCGGTGAAGCTGGATGGTCACAGTATTTTGTACAAGTGGGATGGATTTTTCTACCACTTCAGACACTTGAGGTGGCCACCTTTTAGTTTAGACAGAGTCTCTTTTAGTCTGTTGTTTCAAACTGCAAATTTTGTTAAAATCGTATGACAAAAAAAAAATCCAACTTAAATTATAACTGCTGCATATCTTTTACTCATATGTAATAAAGTGATTTATCTATATTTTGTATTTCCTGAACAAGAGAATAAACAATCTGTTAATAAAAAGAATTAAACATTCTTTAAATTCTTCCTAATTTCATTTTATTTATCAGTCGAACCTCCGGTATATAAAGATTGGATAGAAATACACCTTAATTCAAAAACTAGGTAATATATTTCTTAAGTTATCGGCAAGATTTTAAATAAATCATTTGCTGAAGTTTGAAATGAAAACTTTTTTTGTTTTACATCTCTTTTCAATCTTTTTCTTTTATTAATTTTTTTTCAATTTTTCAAGGCACTTTTGGTTTTTAATTTATATATTTTTGTTGCATGGATGTTTTTTCTTCAATTTATTTTATCAAAAATTAAAAAAAAATACTAAAAACAATTTTCAAAAATATCATCCCGAATATAGTTATATAAAACTAATCTTTTCTGCCTCATTTCAGACAGAAAAAATAAATAGTTTTTATTGTTACATTATCACATATTTTTTCAATGCTCTATCCATCATGATCAGGTAATATAAAGGGCAAATGTTAGCTTTGATATGAATATGAATACTAAATCATACCAAACATTACCTAAAACTCTCTTAACTTTCTTCAAATCTCTTCGAGATATCTAGGAAGATAGCCTTTTCACTTTCACTTCATTGTCTGCACAAACAATACTACTCAAAATTCCAACTATGCCTCTCGAATATGCTCACTATAACAGAAAAGAATTCCCCAGATGACCTTTCGTAATTTCTCTTCAACATTAGATGGAAACTGACACATCTTTAACCAACAACAAGCAAAGAAATAAATAAAAATCCCGTAACTCCATCCGTGTCTTCTAAGAAACACCTTTATCTGATCTCTTTAAGGGAGAAGCCCTTATTAAGAAAAGTTAAGACAACAATAAAGCAATTACGTGACGCCCACTCAGCTGGCATCCTGTTTTTCTGGCAGACGATTAGGAGGTAGAATTTCACCAGAAGAACAAGAACAAACAAAAAAAGGAATATCGTCGTTTCTACGAAAGACCTAAGCATAAGAAAACGATTTTTAGCGATCGCGAAAAAACTTTTCTTGACTGTCACGATTCTCTTTTGCCTTCTTGTAGGTTTTCCTTCAGCGCTTCTTGCTAACTGCGACCGTGACCCGTAGAGTGAAGCATGGAACAAAGTGGTCCTATCGCATATCTCGTCGATGATTCTAATGGCTTCCATCTCTAATGGTTTTTCTGTGGGAAAAGTCCAGAGTTGCGATTCTGAAGAAGATGGAAGGTCCAATTACTTAACGCGTGCAGAGATTTTTTTTAACTCGTACGATAATTTTGAAATAGATTGCTTATTAGTGATAAAAGGTTACAAGATAGGTGTCCACGTAGTTATTTTTGACTTTTACTTTTGTTAGGGGAGGATTAACTGCTTATATCATGCTCACAATGATTTAAAAAGAGAGGAATTCATCTAAAATATATATATTGCACGAAAAAGATATAATCTATCTCTAATTAAACTTATACAACAAGAATAAAAATTTGAAAGTGAAATTTTACGGCTTTATTCTTCTGTCCTTAAATTATTTTTAAAATTTACTTTTAATTATATAACAAGAAAACGTGCATATACAAAAATTATATTTAATATCGTTGTAACGCGCGTGAATATAAACCTAGTAACTAAAACAACGCAAAATATCGCTGTAAATTATTCTTAAAAGTATTTAAAAAAATTAGCCAACTTTGACAACCAGCTGGTACATTCAAATTATTGACTTTTTTTAAGCTGCTAAATAATTAATATAGAGTGTATTTTTTTTGTGAAAAAAATTTCATCTTTTTACGTGATGAGGCTGAAAAATATGAATTTAATTTAGTCAGTTTACTGCAAATTAACGAGCACTTATATTACGAAATAAAAGCAAAAGGGAACATCCTACTATGGTGTTAAAAAGATGCAATTGAATGTTTTGATAAAGAAATTTTAATTTCGTCATAGAATTTAAATTGAAATAAATTGAGAATAAATATAATTTATTGAATAATAAATTGAATTAAAAATATTTTTAAAATTAAAGGAAAGCCAAAGCGAAACCCAAAGTGAAGTGTGCATGGTTGCTCTTTTGACTGTTTGCTACTTTTGACTGTTTCTTTTTGCAGCATTTAGTACTTTATTTCAGTAGTCGTAGAAATCAAATGGCACCAAAAAATCATTTTATTTCCTGAATTTTAAATATTTTCAAACTGTCAATACTCTTTCTAAATATCCTCCAGATATTTTTAATTTCGGTTTCTTTTCAACATCAATACAGTATTGCGTGTGTGTTAAAAAAAATTAGCTTTAATGAAAAAAAATGTAACCAACTAAAAAAAAACATAAAAAATTCCTGAGAATTCGTTATAAAATATATTTAAACTTTATTGACAATTTCCAATCAATTACTTAAAATACTTTTAACAGCGCCTAAAACTTTTACAGTTTTATTTTGACATTCAAATTAAATCCAAAAATGTATTTTCCACTTTTCATCATATTAATAAAAGTGTGCATTCAAAAATTTTATTGCTGTTTCGAAACTACCATCTCGGAGAAAATTCTTAATTTGTTTAAAGCGTGTGTAACGGCAGTGCTGAAAAATTAATTAAACTGCACCCGGTGTCATTTGCCCTAGAGGTCAATGGATTACAGCACAAGATTTAATTTAAATTGCGCTGAGATATAATTTCTGTTTACATATATTTTTGCTTGCACTTCTATCTAAATGCGGTGAAAATTAATTACATGTTCTCGTTCTTGAATAAAATATCCGTGCTGGACGGCACTTTATTTAATAAATGAATAATATGCCTTGAGTGCAGGATGTCTGGTAAATGAAACCGAGAAAAAGATGAAATTAGAAGATATTCTTTCCTGATTATAGCGTTCGTGTTGCAAAAAGTGATTAAACAGAATCCTTTTTAACGCCCGTATCTTTTCAGTTTTATCTGTTTTAAAAGAGAAAGACGAAATAAAATGAAAGCAGTTCAGAGTTTTGATTCGAATGGGCTATTTGGAGAAGATATATTGTTTTGTCTCACAAACAGTTTATTATTTTTAGAGACATTTATTATAAATATTCCTTCTTTTATGATTCTTACATAATGAAGGGTAAGGGAAAATCTTTTCAATATGCGGAAGACAAAAGTAGACCCCTTTTTCTCTAGATAAAGTGCATCTGTACTTCGGATACTATACAACGAATTTTCCTATGATGTGAATATTATATATATATAATCTAAATTAAATATGAATTAATTTACTAATTTTTATCTTAACCCTTTAAAGGGCCATTTTTTTCCAGTCTAATTATGTTAAAATATTTTTAAGCTTGAAATTAGAATAAGAAAAGGTATTCATTTAGCTTATAAGGTAAATTTAATTTGATTAATTAATTAATTTGGTTAATTAATGATTAAGTAACAAATCAAGACACATCATTTTATGTGAGATAAAGAACTGAAGCATCTAAGTTTCTGCCTTTCTAAAAAAATTTGTCAGAACTTATACCAACCTACATAATTTCATACAAAGATTGATAAATTTGGTGGGAAGCATACTTCCCACGGCCCTAGAAAGGGTTAAATTAGTACTTGTTAGCTTAATTGAAAAAATTTCTCTTATTTCTTGATACAACTCCAACTTTTTTTAATTAATTATTTATAAAACGCGCTTAAAAAAACTGATGACTGTTCCTTTTCTTACGCTCCGAGTGGAGGGATAAATATTCATAATGCTTACTTACTACATTTTTTTAAAGATATCTCAGATTCCCTTACCTAAATCGGCATGTGGCAAGGAAATCCCTACCAGAATCTCATAGCAAAGTCACTGAGGGGAAAAATGTCTGTCTCTTTTGTTCTTGTATCGCAATATAGGCTGATGCATCTCCTACCGGGTTTTTTTCTGTTCAGAATAGGACTCCCGTGGTGAAATAAATCGAAGTTAAAATTCAAAAGTTTCTTATTTTCGGTCATGCATCCGCAAAATTATGATTTCATAGAATTATGATTGCATGGTCACAATAATATACAATGGAAGGACTCCAAAGCATATATATATAAATATATCCATTGTATTCCTTCTATCCCAACTGAGCATGAGAACCGTGACACTATTGCCATATATTTAGTCTCTATGTATATTGAAATGACAACTGCTATACAGTAAAATTAGTTACAGTACCATCTGGTGGCAAATAACGAAATTAGCACTTCTATCTCGAGAAGGTATAATATAAGGGGAAAAGATAATGAAAAAGTTATCGAATGTTTTAAACTTATTACAACTTGTAAAACGCGATTTACAACACTCTCATACCACAAAGAAAGAATAAATAGTTATTTATAATGGCGGCACTTTTACACAGAATAATTAGTTATACGCAGATATTTTTATTTTCCGCCTGCATTAATAACTATGCCTTCGAGTCAACATTTATTGTTGAAAAGATAATCATTTCTTCTGTTGTTGCGAGTTCACAGATTCAGAAGATCGAGCCAAACAGATGAGCATTTTATACATTTTATTCTTAGCATAGTAGGTCTAAGTATAAAGTATTTCTTATATGTAAGTATTAGGTGTCTTTTCGTTTTAAATCGAAGACTTTTTACAATTTGGATGCCAATCCAGATTTAACTTAATCAGGATCATATAAAAGTTTTTTTCGCCGAAATTGGGTTTTTCAGACTGGATCTTGCAATCATACTGCCAAGGAAATAATCGCCCTTTCTTGGATTTTTTATAACATTTTTTTATTATTCATTATTTTTTCTATTATTCAATAACATTCGCTGTATTCAGATATATTACTACACACATAGTACACCTTAAAAAGCCTTCTTCAGATTGGCTTTTTAAAATGAAATATTGTTAAAAGTAATTAAGGAATACCTATTGCTTATAATTAAAAAATGAGGCAATGCGGAAAATTTTATTTAAAAAGTATAAATAAAAATTTTAGATATTTTTTTCTTCATGGAAGGCTGGTTATTTTTACCACAAATCAAGTTTAAATGAAATTCGTCAAACATTTTTTAAAATTATTTATTTCGGAAAAGTTTGGCATCCTTTTCTTCAAACTTTTATAAAATAACAAGATTATGCAGCAAAACTACGGACGTATAACACGGTTCTTTTTAAACATAGTTTTCTCGAAAAAGTAGTAAAAAGTGGGAAAAAAATCTTGTACAATACGATAATTTGCATTTGAAATACTACGAATGTTTTAAAAATTTGAAATTACACCTGAAAAATATTAATGTAATGAACTATATCATAGGCTAAACAAGCGGGAGTTCTCTCACAAAAACTTTCTCACATATTGTGTAATAAAAGCATTATACCTAGCATGAAATTGTGGACCTTGGGCAAGGCCATGCATGCCATAAAAGCGCAGATTTTTATTTTTAGCCCCACACGTGAGTGTCATGAGCTTTTTAGTATAGAAACGAAAACCGGTTCTAAATACACGGAATTACCGAACAATAGTTGCGAAATATTGACCTTTAACGAGGATGTAGAGGGTGAAGATATCGTTGGCATAAAGTTACTTCACGCGTAACGCTTTTTTCTAACCGATTAAAACCAACCTTGACATAGAACTCCAATTGTAATCAAAAGATCAAATATCAAACTTCTTTTATTTAAGCTATTGCAATTTCGAGTCACTGCGTTTACAAGTATGCAAAACTACACCAATAGATAGTCAACAGTTTGACGTGTTTGGCATTTGACGTTATTGCATTCACCTGTAATCGGACAGCCAAATAGATAGGTTTCAAAAGACTGAATTTTGTTAAAAACTTGATAACAATCTACAAATTTGGTATAAACATTACATGCCAAATTTCATCAGTCTAGCTCAATGCGTGATCGCATTTGCAGACCATCGTACATAATTCCTAAAAGGTGTTCTTTCCGATTCAGGAAAGTCTGAAAAACGGATTAAATTCTCTACTCCGAATTTTTAAACGATAACAATTGAGAACTTCGTATACCATGGAGTAAAAATAAAGAGATTAAAAAATTTCAGCAAAAAAAAAAAAAAAAAAAAAAAAGTGGTAAAAAACAACTTTGAGTAGGCTGAACAACTAAAGCTTTATTTTTCAAGCTAAAAATCTTTCTCTGAAAAAGATAAAACATTTAAGAGGGAATTATTAATAGTTAAGCACTATTTAACGAAACTTTTAGAGTCTACATCCATTATTAAAGCGAAATTTCACAAAATAAAAGCAATGTAGAACCGAAAATAAAATCCTTGCAAAGGTTCTGATGATAATGATATTTTGTAAAATCAAAACACCTTCATTTAAAGATTACTTGTGGTGGTGAAAAATATTTAAAATTTGATAATGTATCATTCTAATATTAGAACAAATGGCTCGCATAAAAATATTTCTCCTAATTGTATATATGTGTAAGTTCATGTTTTTTTTATTTTATAGGGCTGAACGTTTTTTATGTACATTTTTCTATTTTTTTTTTTTTGTAACAAAGAAATTAATTGGAATCTAACCACCATAAATGGGGTGTATTCGCATTTCCAATATTTTAAACGTATTCTTCTAGTTTAACCCTTTGCAATCAGATGGTGCAAGACGGTGCATAATTTTCACGTTTTATTTATTTATTTTTCAATTTTGATTATTGAAAAGAATGTTTTAAAGATGTACATTCATTTTTCAAAGAAATTCTATTATGTATAAATATACAATTATCCCGAATAAATATACAATTATGTATATTTATTTTTAGAGCAATAAACAAATCTTTGTATTAGGTGAATAATTATGTTTCGAATTACTTTTCCAAGTGCAAAAGGTTAGTATTTCCTGAATGAATAAAATGGATGAAGAAAAGTAACAGAACAGGAGTCATGCCAAAGTATAGGTGTACGCATCACATTTTACAAATACTACTTGTTAGAATTTTAACACAATATGAGCAATTGACCTTTGTATTGAAATAATTACGAAACTATCCTGTTTAGAGTCATCCCATAGTCAGTCGTAACATGAAAAACTGGTGCAGTACATGCTTTTCTAAAACTAAAACAGGTGGTTTCAACTTTACCAGTTCTGAGTCTAAACGATATTGCAACAATGTCACTAACTCTGCAACAAAGAAACTAGTTCAAATTACGTTCAAACATACATTTTTGTTACTTTCTTCTTCCTTCTAGATAAAAATTTCCCATTTGTTCCAATAAGCCATGGGGAGAAAAAAGACCAAGGATTCACCAAGAGTCGTTTTCTAAAGAGAAAATCCTGCTACCAGGTGAAAGTTCGAGGTTAGAGAGATGTGCAGTGATCAATTATTCAAAACCCTTTGAAAGTAAGAGTCACATTCTTTATATCTTGTCCCGACTGTCGCTTCTTATCTACATCGAAAAGAAAAAAACCGACATCCATAAAAAAATGAATGCATGAAAGGATTACAAAACCCTACTGTCGTCTCGCATGTTAAGTGGCCCTGTAACTCAAAGATCTCCCCTGGAGATGCGTCTCCTCGCAGATTACGGCAGTGATTCATAGAGCCGGATCTGGATCCACAAAAATGACAGTGGAGCACTGTTGAGTTTTATGAGGATCTATGAATCCTGAAGAACATGCTCCAAGTGGGTTTTTCCGCGGAGCCTTGAATTTTAGCGGGCTTGCCGACTTCTCGACTCACCTGAGACGCGTGTGAGGTCGTTTTTCTTCTCTTCCATTTCACACACCTGCATTTGATATTTAAGAAATATAAATAATCATAAGGTCATTTTTTTCCGGCTTAGATTACTTTTGCGTGGTTTCCATTTTGGAGTGAAGAAACGCTGCGTATCTTAAAGTAAGATATAACAGAGTTCTACTGTAACAATAGTTTAATCGTATTTGAAATGGTTGTTAAATTCCCTAATATATTCAGTTTTATAAGAAGAGACCATAAAAAAGGGGTTAAAAATCAATTACTTATTTATAAAGTGTGAATAGCTTATTATATCATACAACAGGACTCGAATTACTGAAATGAATTTTCTGAATTCACGGATACAAAGAATAGAATGTAGGACTTAAGCTTGGCAATTTAGTTTAGAAGAAAAAAAATATAGATATAGAAAGGTAAGATATAGAAAACTATTTGTTGCTTTTTTACTGCCAAACAAATTAAAAAAGAGATTTTTTGGGGAAAAATTGGGATTTTAATGACTGACTAATAATGAAGGAATTTTTTCAAACTGAATATTTGTAGCCAAAATTATTCCATGAGAAACATAGATCACAATAGTGGTAACATTTTAGAAATATGTTATGCATTATTTTATAGACTTACATAATAGAATTTTAGAAAATGATACAATGTATCAAATTGGATCATATTTAAATCAAACAGATGTACAAACTGAGTATAGGACCAGTGGGACAAACAAACAAAAAAAAATGGTTTTTTTTTTTGCTTTATTTTAATAAATGCAAATAAATATAAAACTTTCCAACTTTTTTATCAGCATAATTTAGCACTGAATTTTTTTAGCTTAGATATACCGAAGCATTTATACCAAATTTATATTTGAAATAGTAAAAAGACAAGAAATAAATTCAAAAAATAAATAAATAAAATCTTCTGAAAATTATTTAAATAATTTCATTTTTGAAGGATGAATGCAATTAAACAATTTGTAATAAGAACTGAAATTGAGATTTCATTCTAAGAAAGATCGATGGGCTTAAAATGGGAAAAATATTATTCCATATCTGATGTGAAAATGCCTGCAAGTTCTTTCTTGCATCATTCTTTCACCCCTTTGACCTATAGTGGATGATTTGGTGTCCTTATATTTGTCATGCCCTCATCGTTGTAACAGAAAAACAATAAATTGCGTTTTATGAATTGTGAGCACAGTCAGACAAGTCAAAGTTCTTGTGAAGCTAACGGAGAGGAACTTAACCTTCATTCTACACAGATTTTGTAAAAAAAACCAAAGGGAGTGGTTCCCCAAAACTTTCTCACATATTCTAATGAAGTTGTTATACCAGAGAATGCTTTGCATGACCATTGGCGTACAACAGCTACAAATTGTTAACGCCAGTTTGGCGTGATTTTTGCATTTTTATTGAATCTATCGTGTAATCCCTGGCGAGTTATTTGGCGATTGATCTCTGGCCTGCGGTTAATAATATGTGAAAAGAAAATCTGTATTTTAAATACGTTTTACTCAATTGATTGAAATAAAAACTCGTTGAAAAGCTACAATTTTACTCACAAAATCTGATGCTAAATTTAATACATTTAACTCATTGCGTTTTTCAGTTATTATGTTTATATATTTCTGAAAGAACTCACCCACAGATGCTCAACCTCTCATTGGATTTGGCTTCGTCTACACTTCAGATGTAGTGTAGACTCCTATCAATGAGTATTTTTCGCATTTTATCGATCTAGCTCTCTTCATGTTGTAATTATCTTGCTAAATGATATTCGAACAGCCAGATATAGACTTCCTCTCAAAGGAATTGGCTCACAATTTGATAAAAATCCATAAAGTTGGTGTAAAGACCGTGTACCAAATTTCATTTATCCAGCTCAAAGAACTTTCGAGTTATCTTTGCAACAGACAGACAATGCAAACAGGGGATCGAAGATGAGGAAAATGCATGAAAGTTCGAAGCTCTTACCATATTGTTTTAAGTTGGAATAACTATTGGTATACAGAACATAACGCCGTTTCGTACCCTCGTATACAAATATTGTTCTTTGGTGATATACTTAGTGATATATTTCTTCAGCCAATTCTATTTCCTTACGAAAAAGTGCAATGTCATACAGTAGTTAAGGAGAATAATTCGAATAAATAAATTCGAAAATAATAAATAAATAATAAATAAATTCGAAAATAATAAATAAATAATAAATAAATTCGAAAATAGTAAATAAGTAATAAATAAATTCGAAAGAAAAAATAACGGAATAGTATTGAACGACTTCAGTTCTACCAGTATCCCTTAACGATATATGAAGGCTTCAATATTCTCCATACAAAATGCAAACTTCTCGAATGATATGACAAATAATAAGCAACGATTCCATTTTTAGTGGATTTCTTTTATTATCAAAAAGATTCCCAGCACAACAACAATAGCTTCATTGCAAATTAGGTTGCCACAAAAATTCCTGTAGGAACATGTTAACATATAATTTGCTACTGTTTGTTTCAATTTATATGAAATTTTTGCCACAATTCTGATCCCAAATTTTATTAACTGCGTCTATATTTATTAATAATTAATGCAGCATCCAGGTTTGGTACATCTGACCACAATTTATTTAAAGATGGCCGCGGGTCCGTGCAACCGGTTCACTGGAACCACAAAAACCACAAGGAAAGGTCATGGTATTGGAACATTTATGAAACCAGTTACTGCGCAAAGAAATTTCTTCTTTTTTTATGGTGCCGATAATTTGAAATTTAAATTCAGTGTAATGATACATTGTGAAATTAAACCTTTTAGGTTTAGAAGTTTTTTTAACATATGTTTTTATTTATATTTAGGCATACCTTTCAAACAAAGATAGCAAATCAAGATCTTTTATATAAATTTTGAAATTAATTATTATTAATTGTTCTTCATATATTTAATTCGCCTTGCAAAATCAAACCAACTCCAATCGATCGCAACTAGCAGCAAACTTTTTATAATACATTTTTGATTTTGTAGAAAAAGCTGCATTTCTGTTTTTTACATTGTTTTTTTGAATCCCTAAAAATCTATTTTGGTGTTCGTTTCTCCATTTCCCAGCAACTCAAGCCTAAAATATTGTTGAAAGGATGAAATATTGATTATTTGACTCGTGCGTTGCAATGAATTCATTTGGATATTTTATAAATGAGTTTCAAAATAATATTTATTATTTTGATGTTAATCCATGTAAAGTTTCCAAGTTAATTGCATGCTAAATTTACTTTAATTAAAAATTATTCAAAACTTTATATTTCAAGTAGAGCCAGGCACTTTGTAATATGTCTCAGTATATGCAATATCCTTTCTGTCCATCCGTTTGTCTGTGAACATGATAACATAAATGTTTTGAGCTAGACGGATGGAATTTGGTGAATGAACTCTATCAAATGTTTAAAGAAGTCCATTAAGTGGAAATGTGTCTGGTATTTGAGTACAAGTGAATATGGTAACAACGAAACAAAGAACTAACTAGATAAAATTTGGTACATAGGTTTAGAATTTTAAATGCAGCATCTTATCAAATTTTGTACCATGTCTGTCAAAAGGGGTGTACCGTCTATCAATTGGTATTTCCGAATGCATTTTAACGGAAGTAAATTAAATTTGGTATATGATCTTGTAACTACAGCTGTAGGTTTAAGTCATATTTTGATTTCAATCAGTCTGACAAATACTTCTAAAATACAGATTCAATTTTTGGATACTTGTGTATCAACCGCATGCATTGATTAATCGCGATAAATCACACGATTAATTCGGTAAAAAAACCGCCAAAATCGCGCCAAATACCAATATTTCGTAACCTTGGTTCGGCAATGCTCTATGATTTCCTAGCATAGGATTGGAGAATCAAAGTTTATAATTTAATGCGAGGAAAGGGGGATTACATGTTTACTACACAGTATGCGAAAAAGTTTTGAGACGACCGCCCCCCCCCCCTCCTCTAGTCTTCTGTAAGGAAAAACAATTTTGAATGTTACTATGTATTAACATCTAAAGTCTGCCGCAAGCAATTAATTTTTTTAATTCTTTCAGAGTAACGTGCATTATATTTTCTTCTACAACTGTTGTTCGTTAATCTGTGGCAATAAGTTCCGAGATATTGTTAACAGAAAGAAAACGAGCACATTTGTCTAGATTTTGATAAATTGTAAAGAATTGTTCATTTTGCTCTTTAATATAAAAAACTGTGTTTGATTTATTTTTTTTTGAATATTCATTTTTTCTCTTCAATTAGAAGTCTCTAATTTTTCAACAATTCTTGTGCTATTAAAGATGTAGGCAAATTATAAATTAATATATTTTAATATATAGTTAAAAAATATTTTTTACACAATGTAATAGAAACAGAAAAATTATTTTGGTGTTTCTTATTTAAATTTTTAAAATTTATTATAAGGGAAGTGAAAGGCAATAAAATTTTAAAAAAAAACTGATTAAATCAAATGCGGAAATTTAGTTCAAAATAATAAAAAATAGATAAAGGCTGATTGGTTAAAAGGGTTTCAACTCTTAATAAATTCGACGCTGATAACAATCCTTGACCTTCTTTGACTAAACGAAACACACCTGAGCATTTCTATCATAGAAACTAATTAATACAGGATGACATCATTACTAATAATGGATATCCTCTAGCAGGCACTCAGGGAATATCCACCCAACGTTGAGTGGGAGAATGTCAAAATTCCGATTCTGGGTTTTTCGCTAGTTTAATCGAAAAGACGAGTCTTGATGATAGGAATGGGACTATAAATTCGAAATTGCGGTTAATTTTTTTAAAGCCGTTTTGTCGTCGCCGAGAAGTTTCGAAACGCGCCGTTTAGCAAAGTTAAAGGCCAAGGTTAATGATGAAAAAAGAAATAAAGTGTTCCCCGTGGAGTGCCCCACAGATTTATTTCACTTAGAGGTCGTAAACGTTTACTTAATCTTCTAAATTATCCGATCAATATTGCACGGTGCGTTGAGATTAGGAAATATAATTTTTTTTTAAAACCAAGGTTGAAGAGGCAAACGCCGTTTAGTTTTATTTTTTGGCTTTATTTGGATGATTAATTTCACATTCGGTGTCACGTGATAGTGGATCACGCTCATAGTTTTATCATAAATGTTAGCCGGACAACGGGCATCGAATTAAAAGCAAGGTCATACATAGGGGATCGGCTCTCTTGACAGTACTATCAAAAATGCGTCTTTCTCACTAAGCACAACATTTCTGCTACTTTTCATCCCCCTCTTTGTTTTCACCATCCCCCAACATTTATGTATAAACAGATTGAGCAATATTTCATCTTTTTATATTTTTATTAAATTAAAGTCCGATTTTGAAGCAACACTAGGAGTTTTTCGGGATAAATCTCATAATTCTAAACCCTAATCAGAGACAAAAACGTCCCCTAATCTTGCTCGCATTTCCAAGGTTTCAAAACCACACCAGTTGGAAGATGTATGCTTCACGGCAGGTTTAATATACATTAAACCTGCATATCTGCATCTTTAGTGGAATCGAGTTTCGATGTGGAGCTCTCCGTCTCGGAAATCGAAACTTGCAAAATTATAAGGCACCATGTCCCTATTGATTTTGCAAGAAGGGATAGTAAAAAGTTAATTTTGAAAAATAATAACTTTTGATTAAAAAATGCTGGTCACAAAGTATAAAATGCAGTATATAAATTAAAATTGCTTAATTTTCTAAAAGGTTTTAATTTATTTGAATTTTTTAATCTGCCATTGAGTAATTTTTAAACTCTCGTTTGCTTTTCATTGCAGATTATACCTGTATAGCTTTTAAATTTATAAATGGCCATTTTTGAGTTGGTTTTTCTATCTGCAGCATAGGTAGGAACTGTTTATGCCTACCTTTCAACCGGGGGAGGCACCTCGAAATGAGGATGAGATGCTTCCGGTATGGTGGTTGGATCTCGCCACTCTGGAGGGTACACAAATAGGTGCGGGATCTCACTCCTCCCATCGATGACGCGACGTACTTCCTTCGGGGAGGGTTGCACCGTGGTCGGTGATGGCCCTTAGGATTCAACTACAGTTCCCGCCAGTGTTGCTGTTGCGGCTGTCCGGATATTCAGTTTTATGGTTTAAATCCGTGTGCCTTCGTGGCAGGTCGGAGAGTTAGATGTATGACTTGCCTACCTTTCGGTATTGTCCTGAGTAAAATTTCAGGCGTTTCATTTGATTCTAAGAGCCATGCACCTCCTCTACAGCTTGTAATTTTAAACGGATTTCTATAACGATAAGAAAAGAAAAAAAATCCTTATTATTGAGAAAAGGGATATTTTTCATATAACTCAGAAGAGGGATCATTCAATATAGTTAATATTGAAGACGCTACTTAGAAATAAATATTAGTCAAAAGGAATTGTCTACACAAAACTCTAATTAAGATCTTATCATCCACCACATAGAATTAGACCGCAAATATCTTACATGGCATTAGCAAACAATCGTTACGAAAGACAGATCTTTGACTTGAATTTAACATTTTTTGTATCGTGCAAACACGTATTTTGACGTCTTTTTCTAACCGAATGAAAGCAAAATTGGACACAGGACCATACTTGCAGTCGCAATATAACGAACAGAATATCATTGTTCAAGTCATCCCATTTGTGAGTTATTGAGTTTAAATGCATGCGGTTGACCAACAAACGGTCAACCTTTTCAATAGATTTGGTTCAAAATTTCATGCGAATCGTCATTTTAAATGATAAACCTGTGTACTAAATTTTATATACCTAGCTCTTTACGTTTTATAATTATCTATTCACTTGTAATTGAGCAATCAGGACACAGACATCTTCTCAGTGGATTGGAAAAGTGATAAAAATCTCCAAATTTGGTTGCAAATCCATATACCAAATCTCATGCTTCTAGATCAAATATTCACAAGTAGACATAATACCAAAAATGTGTTTTCATGGGAGGTCTAAAACGTGGAGATTCGTCAAATTTTTTGACCGTTATAACACTTCCTCTATGCTTCCTATATAAGATAGTAAAATGGCAATTAATTAAAAATTTGAAGTATGCGTGCCCAGGATATAAAAATGTCCTTTGGTGCGAAAAAAAAAGTTAAATAAACTAAAGAAGATATAAATTCCCATACAGGTTCAATATAATGAAAGCAGTAAGTTTTTAAATGCTTCCTGAGTATAAATTCCTAAGGGAGTACTTTTTTTTTCATTAAAATTGTACAAAAAGGACTTGGTGTAGTACCACTTAAGTGGTATTTGCTTGAAAATTTCTTCTCTATTTACGACTGGATGAGTTTGAAGCTGTCTAGCATAAATTCACTTCAAAATCCATGATATTTTTCGGATAATATTGAAAATAGTTTATATAGTATAAAATAAAGTTTCTCGTATTGAAAGTATTAAAGTAATTAAAAAAATAGGAGAATTTTAAATTCATATTCCCCGCTTTCGTAAAGGAGAAAATTTTATTTCTTTTTTTCCCCCCTTTCTTTCTCTATTTTTTTAAAAATTTTTATTTGATATTGATTAGCATTGAGCTAGGAAATTTTTTCCTAACCTAATTGTTATAATTTCAATTAACAAAAAAAAAGCCACAAATTATCATTATAAATGCAATTTTTCTATGTGCGAAAACTGGTTTTCACTACAATTTTAACCAAGAAATTAGCAGTAAGAAAACTGAATGTCCTTATTATCATGCTTTGTTGCCAAGACATTGATGTATAACTACATCAAGTTATATATTTCCAAAAATTCTGTTGAAATTTGAGTATCCAAATATTTTGAAAAAAGCAATTAATAATTTTTAATATAAAAAATCAGTGCTTATGATATTCAAATCACCGACGTGTACTGTGATGTGCAGGTACAAAGGCGATAAATCTACTTAATTTGTATTATGTAGAAATTACTATGAATACGCCAGAAAGACAAAGAGTGGAAGTAACAACTGGCAAGGAAAGTAGTAAAATTTGGGATAAAGGTATGTGTCCCTCTTTTGTACATATTATTGCATCTATAACATTGCTTCTCTGAGCAATTTGCTTAATGATAAGGAAGAAAGTTTTGCAGATAATGTAATAGATTCTGAATGGATGCTAAGTCTAAAATACCGATATTGGCAACAAAAATTAACGTTCTTGAAAATACAAAAATTATGGCGATATCTGTATTAGCAGCTCGCATTTGCAGATCCTTCTAGAAAGTTCTATACCTTATTATAGAATGATACAGAGAGTCTATTGAGAAAATTCTGTTTGGAGTGTTGATAGTGGAACGAAATCTGTAGTTGCAATTCGAGAAATACAGAGTTGCTTCATTTGCGATTTACTGTTCGTGTATATTGTTGGCTTCTGAGAGTGCTATCTATCTGTACATTTCTTCAATGTATTTGATGCCTGTGTTTCAAGTTTTTTGTGGAATAAAATGGTATTATCCATTATGGAAGTTGGTGGACTTCTCACCGTAAACCCAACCGAAAGAATGTCACATAAAAATATTTATTGTTTGACCTAGATATATAAACAAAACAGGAATGGCATATTTTTCATCCCAATGGCATTGATAGGAGACCACTGGAGGTAGTAAAGGTCAAATTAGTGCAAAGTTCTAGGGTTAATTTTTCTTCTCTGGCTTCATGGAAGTAATAAGTTTTGGGATACTAGAAATGACCTAGTCAAATCGAATCGGATTAGTTATTGGCAAGTTATAATCATAATTTTAAAAAAATGGAGTGATTTATCATATGATTGGCAATATTGAGTAGATTAGTTAGAATAAACATTTATATCCTGTATTACCTTCGAATTTTCGCTGGTAAGATAAATATCATCTTCCCAAACAAGTGGAGTGGTTTTTTTCCCCCAATCCTTTTTCGCATATTCTTTAATAAAAGTGATATACCTCTCCTCATACAAAAATTTGTAAACATTGGAACGAAAATGTCTTGCATGGCGTTATAGTTGTGAAAAATTGATCTTTGGCGTGAAATTAACATTTTTACAGAATCAGTGAGAAATTTCATGATTAATCCCTGGTATGCCATCAATACCCAGATATACGAAAATCGAATTTGCCATTTGGTACGTCTTTTTTTTCTGATCAACTGAAAGCAAAATTCGACATACAGTTGAAATTGCAGTTATAAGATCACATACAAAATTTCATTTTTTTAAATCATTGCAATCTTGAATTACTTTACATATAAGAGAAAATACAAATGCATAAACGGTGAACTTTTCACAGATTTAGTTAAATATTTTGTAAGAATCTACATTTTAGATTCTAAACCTGTGTGCCAAATTGTGTCTATCTAGCTCTTCATGTTTTATAGTTATGAGTTTATTGTTCCAAACAGCCATACCGAGAGAATCTCCACTGAATTGTTTGATATAAATCTACAAATTTCATGGAAGATGATATACTTAATTTAATTTATCTAGCTAAGTATTTTGTCGTTCTTACAGATAGACAAAATATCAGAACTATATTTTTCGGTCTCATCGAAATCTGAAACAGGCAGATTCGTCAAAATTTCAAGTTCATATTTGTTGATTATAATACTTTCTCTTTCTATTTTTGGGATGAGAGAACGTGACAAAGCTACACAGTTCTACAAATATAGCAAATGGGTATTATTTAAACACTAGGAGCCCTTGGCGACCAGTTTCTTCTCCCAGATTATTAACTTATTAGGATGTTAAATTATTAATAATGGATGCATTTTTTTAAAAGAAACATTTCACCTAGTTATTTAATACGTCTAAAACATAGGAATTCAATTAAAATAGTTTATTGTAATTTACAAAGCGTATTTATTACAAAATAAAAGCTGAAGTGAAAATATTTATGCTGATGATTGGCAAAAGCATGAGCTTGAATGTTTTGATGGAGAGTTCGAATCCTGTAAAAGCATTGTTTCTGATAGTGTATCAAATTGAATTAAAAATATTATTAAAATGATAAATTGAGCGAAAATGAAATTTATGTCATTAAACAGGTAATTTTTTTAGTCTTAAAATAAAGCAAAAAGCATTTGGTTCTAGTGTAGATTTGGGTGCCCCTTCGATTGGCTACAAATTTCGGCGATGAAGCACTATTTCTGGTTTCCATAATGTTTTGTTTTCATTGATGTTACTGTTGGATTACCGACCGAGAATGACCGATTTTGGCGACAAAGAATCGTCAAAAAATCAAGGGGCACCCAATTGTAAACTTTTATCAAGCATTTTTATAAGATAAATATTTTGGAAGATATGTGTATCAATTTCGAAGGCAAGTGATAGCGATTACGGCTAGAATTGAGATTAATATATGGCCGCCAAAATTGAAAAACGTTTGAGCAATTTCTCGCTATATATTTCTCGCTCGTTTGTTAGCATTTCTGATATACACCCAGAATTGCAAACTCTTAGAGAGTTTTCGGACGATTGGCCCGATTTTGATGTGCTTGGCGAGAAACCGTACATTAATTTAAGTGTTACCACGATTACTTATATGGAAACGATTAGGCCTACTTTTCACTTGATTGAACCTTTTGTTTGAAGCCTATTTCTCGATTTCTTTAATATCTTCTTTCATCTGATTGAATATCCTCTTTGGTGACATGGCTAGATATCTTCAGAACACTTTTAATAATATTTTGCTTCTAATAATTGATTCACTGCAGCTGTAAAAATGTTCAATGAATAAAGCAGTCTAAAATTCGTATGATATTTTGTTTATATTTAACTGTTGCCATTCGATAACTAGTAATAAGCTCGATATCTGTGCCATCTACATTATTGTTTTATATAGATAGATTTTTTATGATTCACACACCTAAAGCTTCTAAACAAAATCTACGAAATTTAAAACTTGTTTAATCAAACAAATAGTTGGGTTAAAATAATAGATTCCAAACTATTTTTCTAAACATGAATGTTTACTTTCAGCTCTATGGCAATGTTTTTTTTTTTTCCTTTTTTATTCCATTTAATCATTTTGTTTATTTTAACTAAAACGAATCCTTTCTTGTTTTAATGCCTTTATTAACTATGCGGACAGAATGCAATTAAGGAAAAGCTTAATGATAAGCCTCTTCGTTCGACAGAAAAAGAAAATCTCTCCAAAATGGCGAAAGCTGATTTAAAAAAAAAGTGAAATCCGCTTTGGTGGTGGGGAAAAAAAAGATCCTCTCCATTAAAAACACCGCAATTTAATCAGCTAGCCCCTTTTTTTAGTTGCTTTTTTTGTTCAACTGGTTAATTTAATACTCTGCAAACTTCTCTGGTGCTTATACAAATGGAATTAAATTTTTCTACATATTCTACTTGTTTTAATGTGGAGTATTAAGTATCTCTTCCAAAATTAATCCTTTTTAATTTCCAAACGATAAATGAAAATAAAATGCTGTACTTAATTCCTAGAATATAAATGATTATCGGTTTCATTAAAACTTAACGTTGCTTTTTATGTATGTAATTCCGAATATTCTATGGTGAATATTTCTTTAAAATGCTTTAGTCTGCTACAATAATTTGAGACTCAGGGGATGGGAGAACGATTCATGCGTCCATCCCACATATGTTCTGATCCAATTCGGAAACCTACTCCAAATCAGAAAAGAATGCTATTGCAGAATACATAATAATAATGTGAAGTTCTTTGTTAGATGGCTTGTGCAGTCACAGTTATGATTTGTGACGATCATAAATATCCGTATTAAAATCACCGTATTTCTAAATCACCTTATCTATTATGACGTCATATAAATAAAAAAGTGATCAGAATATTAAATTAGTATTAAATAAAGATTTTTCCTATGTTAATTTGTAAAGGTTGTATACTGTTTAAAATTGGGACATGAATAACTTAAAAATAGTTCAAGATACTGAGAAAGCAGATCGCTGAATTTAGAACTACCAAATTTGTCTCGTAGAAAATTTGACACATTAAGAAAAGATTTTAATTAAATACCGAATTAAAAATTAATCGAAATTTTCTACATTATTTAGGTACTGGTTTCCGGAGATATTATTTATTAAAAACTTATTAAAACTGTTAAAAAAATTTCAAATTAACTTTTCATTGATTTCAGCTTTATTTCCATTTATTTTTCATCTGATTTTAACAATGTTTCTTTCTCTTATGCATATTATAGAGAAAGTAAAGTAATCATTAAAAATTCAAATTCGAGATTTAGACGAATTTCTACATTTTAGATCTCCCTTAATTCGAAAAATAGACAAATGAACATTTCCTAAAAAGTATATCTGTGACAAACAAAAACGTCTTGGTATACGGTCTTTACACCAAAATTGCAGATTTCAGTCAAATTTCGAGTCAAGTCTGCTCAGTCCGTCTCTCCAGCTATTCGAACATAAGCTAACATGGTATTTACAAGTTTAGTTTAGTTTAGTTATATTAACGTCCCGTTTGAAGCAACACAAGGGCTATTTTGGGACGGACCTGGTAATTTTGAACCGCGGTCAGATGATGAGGACGATACCTGAGCTGGCACCCCCCTCTCCACACCACACCAGCGGGAGGACGTTTGGTCAGCACGGATTTAACGTGTAACAGACCCCTTACACGACGGTTCTTCGGTGGAATCGGGTCTCGAACCTGAAACCCTCCGGTTTCAAAGTCGACACCTTACCACCAGGCCACCGCGGCCTTCATGGTATTTAAAAACCGAATAAAGATAGTTAGATAAAATTCCGTACACAGATTTAACTTTTATATTATATATGCATGTGAAATTTTTAGTCAGATTCAACAACAGGTTGATTGTCTTTAAGTCTGTACTTTTTGAAACACGATAATTCAGAAACACAAAGACTTAAATGTATCAGATTCAGTATGGGATTTTGTGATAGTTTGTTGCCAAGTCTTTTGTAACAATATATTGAGAAAAAAGTGTCTAAAACACAAATTCAATTTTTGGTTATTACTCACCGCATACAAGGGATTAATTTTCCCATTACTCGCCAAGGAGGGCACGATAGATTTAGTAAAATTGTAAATTCACGCCAAAGGTTAATATTTCGTAATTATAGTGCAGCAGTACCATGTAACGTGTTCTCTGGCATGACTAGTTTATTAGAGAAAATGAGCGAAATTTTTGAGGAGATCACTTTCGCTGGTTTAAGTATAGGTTATTTTAAGTACAGTTTACAATATAATTTTTCTTTGCTTTAGTTATTGTATCTTCACAAACAAGCGTTGTTAAGATATTAAATCGGTTATTTTTGTGCATGTTATTGTTGCTATTATTAAAAGTCAATTTTTATTAATATTATATGTCAATTTTTATTTAAAGACAGATATATCAATCCTAAAATATTATCATGTTACGATATTTTGATCTAGTAATTTGTTTCTCCATTAATTCTTTTTTATCTTTTTAACCATTTATATTTATGATAATTAAATAATAGAGTTGATCTTGTTTATTTTGTGCACTTTAAATTCTAACTCCCAGGGAAGGCACAACCTAATGTAAATTATCTGATATAAAGATAATAAAAGTAGAAATATCTTTTATGCATTATTTTTTTAAATAAAGTATTAGTATAGACAAATGGTTAAACTTTTATAATTGTTCTTCTTCCCCTTAGAGTTCCAGTTTTCGCCTTTGGTGAATAAATTAAATTTTCTTCTCTTTTTTTAAGTTTCTTTTTCCTCTGCACTTATTGAGAGCAAATATACTAATTATGTGCTATATGATCATAAATGTGTGGAAATTTGCAGATTTACCCATTTTTAAAGATCCCTCCCCCTCAAAGACTGGGCTAACTGCCCTTAAATTTCCATTCAGAAAATTCTTGGACAGGGGTGTGACTAGAACCCACAATGATTCGGAAGGAAATTTTTTTTGAATTCCACAAATTTAAATATTTTCTTTTATTAATTATCGTTATTCACTTCCTTTATGCACTTCATTTGAGTAAAAAAAGTTTTGGTAAATGTCAGGCTTATGTTGCTGTCATGTGTTATTATTATTTTTTTTAAATTCTATTTACACAAAAATAATTTGATATGAGGGGCTTTTTGACATCATATAAGGAGTAATACGAAATATCTGCAACATAATTTAGTTAAAATATTTACTGGCAGTATATTCGAAATATTTTATTTTTACACTTGAGTAACCTAAATAATTGTTTATAACTGTTAAAAAAGCAAATTAATTAAATTGTTATTCTTAACTTCCTGTGTTCGAT
>JAPMOR010052242.1:1315825-1328180 GCA_026543865.1 Argiope aurantia | reverse complement strand
TAATTAAATTGTTATTCTTAACTTCCTGTGTTCGATTATTCTCAAATAAAAACAAGATTTAATTGGTGGGCTTTTAATCTCACAGAAGCCATTAATGCATGATAACACTGTGTATACATGAAAAATATACATGTGTACATTGTTTGTAACTGTTGAAAAAGCAAATTAATTAAATTGTTATTCTTAACTTCCTGTGTTCGATTATTCTCAAATGAAAACCAGATTTAATTGGTGGGCTTTTAATCTCACAGAAGCCATTAATGCATGATAACATTGTGTGTACATGAAAAAAAAATTCATTGATGTTGATGCCACATGCTTTTACAATTTTTCAAAAAACTCTCTCTTTATCATGAATATAATTTTTTTCCTTAGCTTTTATCAGAATATTGTGTTGAATTAATTGCTTAGCATCACAAACATTCTTCTTTAAGAATTCTCGCGAGTCCTCCTTTTTTCCGTTTCACTTTTTGGTAAGCCCCTAGCTTCGTCCAGAAGCCTTAAATGTAAACCTGTGTGCATTATTATAAGATTTCATAACAGGATTAATTTAATTTGAATAATTTTCGTTGTAGTCGCATATATTATTATTTTTATTTAATTATAAATACATTTTACATTTTGTTTTTGATCCTGTAACTAATTTTCGTGAATGGAGTAAATATACTTATCAAAATTAATTCTATTGATACCAACTATTTACATTCATTTTTTTTTTTTCAATTTACATCCGTACTGTTATTAGATGATCATTTTTGTGATCCCCTTAAGTTCTCATTTAATACATAAATAAAAAATTTTATTTTTAAATAAATTGGACAAAAACTATTTAAAAAAGTGTATTCATGTATTGTTGTTTTGTTTTATGAGCTTGAAAACAAATCCCGCAAGTCTTTATTATACCCTGGTATATCTCTTTTAATCTCAGTGAATGTCATACTGACACGCAATGTCATCTGCGTTAAAAAATTATAACATTAAAGAACAAAGGAAAAATAAAACTACTGCCATCTGTTGACTAAAACATGAACTATTTTACTAATGGAAACTAATGTATTAACTAATGGAAATTGGTATACAATAATTGAAAACTAAATGAAATACCTTAAATAATGCCATTTTAAATCGCAACACAAATTCATATTTTGAGCAAGTATTTTTTAGAGAAGAGTTTAAGGTAATTGGGTTACAAATTATTATTTTTTATAAATTTATTTATTTGAAATATTTCAAGATAACAGCCCTTTTATCAAAAAAAATTAATTTCGCAAAGATTTTAATTTCAGTAATTTTCTTAAAAATAGAAATATTTATTGTTTTTCTATAAGATAGAAAAAATTATGAATAAAATAAATTATTATTCATAAAAAAATATGTTATCGCTGAAAATTGGTGAATTATTTATTTTGTTAAATCTAATATCTTAAAGTATATCAGTTATTCTTTCAGATGGGAATGGAATACGGGGAATTCGACGGACGGCTAAAATTTATTAAAAATAGATTTATATATATTTATCAATAAAAGATAGCTGAAATCAATGATAAAAGAAACCTAGCCTATTATTTTTTGATTAAAATTAGAACCATAACTGTACTAGGAACCAATTATTTGATTTCAAAATCGCAAGAGAATTATAACAGCGCATGCCATCGAATATTTAAATGCACTTTGTGTAAGGCTGTGATGTGACGTCATATGCATCCTCTTCTTTCAAAGTAACCCAATGGATTTTAAACTAAAATTAGCGCCTTATTTAATGCCAACTATGAAACACTTTCAATGCGAAATCTACTCATAATTATGAACAGAATAATTCGCCTTTAAAATTCCTTTTTCTATTTTCAATAATAATAAAGTTGTAGGAGAATTAAAATGTTACTTCTCTCACTTTCCATTCCATTTGAGCTGGTGGGAAAGGTACAAAATCGAACAAAATCTTCATCTTGTTATAACAAAACACTGGTTACTTCAACCATTCACTAAGGCGCACGGAAAAATCTGAATGACCGCACGGTCGCGAATCCATTAGTAAAAACTGAGGCTGATTCCTAAGGGTCAGCTGGTCACAGTACAAACCCTCCTTTGGGGGGAGGCACATCTCGCCATCGGTAGAGGGTAGACGATTCCACAACATTTTTGTACCCACCTGGGTGACGAGAATCAATCACCATACCGGAAGTCTCTCATTCTCATATTTGAGGTGTCCCCCGGTGAGAGCACCTTTTTTATAAGTCATCCATCTGACTCTCAGACCCGCCACGAAGGCACACGGATTTAAACCATAAAACTGAATGACGGACCGCCGCAATAGCAACACTGGCGGGAACTGTGGTTGAGTCCACCGACCACGGTACAACCCTCCCCGAAGGAAGTACGTCCCGTCATCGATGGGAGGAGCCAGATCCCCTATCGATTTCTGTATCCTCCAGGGTGGCGAGATCCAACCACTATAACGGAAGCATCTCATCCTCATTTCGAAGTGCCCCCCCGGGGGTTGCATCTTTGTTATAAAATATTCCTCATCCTTTCAAGTTCGATCAGAACTAGTGGAGTCATTTTTTTCACGTTAGTTTTAAAAGTCTATTCAACAACAAAAAAAATTTTTTTTAATAGTTGTCGCCAACACAGATGTAAAGATCAATCTGTTAAAGGGATGAAAGCAACGAGGAAAATATCCCGTATCAAAATAAATAGAGAAAAATTTACTAGTTCTAGTAATCAACAATTCGCTTATAGTGATCACTTTCAGGCTCCAGGTGGTTTGGCATCGATGTTTTATTCTGACCAATCAAGAGGAGGATACTGATTCACTGAAAATTGTTCGAAGAAGATTATGAGGCCTGGGCCAATGTTGATTTAAATTCGATTAGAACAACAAGAAAAAAACCTTACAAAACGAGCAATTTGACAAGCATAATGAACAAAAGAGATGATGACGTACAGCATAAAGTGAATGCCAATAAAAAAAAAAAGAGCCAGAAGAAAAAAACCTCATTAATCCACGAAAATCTGTAAGCCCTTTTAACCTTGAGAATATCAGTCCAAAACTCTGCTGAATCTTTTGCTGAACACTATTTGTATGAATGCTTGATAACTCAATAAACTCGTTGACTTATTAATAAATTTTTTAAAAAATTAAATATATATGAATATTTATTAATCCTGTACCTTGTATCGATTTTTCTATTTTTAATTAAAGCAAATGAAAATTATAAATGAAGCAGTTTGTTCCTCTCTTTTTGCTGTCTCTGTATACTTATAGAATTTATTATTTTCAAAGAATTTTAGATATACTGATTATACGGATGTAGTTATCACTTTGTTCATGGGCCATTGTGGCCAGTGGCAAGGTCTTGGCTTCGAGGCGAAGGATTCCAAGTTCGAAACCCGATTCCAATAAAATTCCGTTGCTTATATGAGTATATTTATGCTTCGTATCACGTCATGGATTAAATATCCTCCTGATGGTATGGTACGGAAGATTGGAAAAGTTCTACCCAGGTGTTGTTGTTTCTTATGGCACTTGCCACGGACAAGCCCGATACTACGAAGACAGCCAGTGGGGGAGCGTCTCTTGTTCTTATAGTAGCACCAACTAGGGCCAAGAGTACGACTTCGCTACTCACACATTACTCATTCGCTTGCAGAACCCCTTTTTTCAGGAGGGCACATTCACACATCTCACAGATAGAGCAACGGAAGAACAACCATGCCCAAACCGGGACTCGAACACAGGACGCCCAGATCACTACCCCTATGCCAGGACGCCGGCTTTTTATAAGAAACGTTGTTGTTGTTTCTAATGGCACTTGTCATAGACCACTGACTTTAGAAATCAGTAACTTTAAGCCAAGTGTGCGTCTCTTGTTTTTCAGTACTGCCATCTAGGGCCAAGAGTACGACTTAGCTACACCTCAAGTGTCGTGCACTTTATCAGATTGGGCTTCAAAATTACAAAATCCGTCCCAAAATAGCTCTAGCGATACTTCCAAATGGGACACCGAAATCACTAAATCCAAAATGATTATTATAATTGATGTGCCTTGTATCTTACATTAGACCATCGTTGACTTTGTTGCAAAGACTGGTCTTTTGGAATGGAAGATCACGATTCGAGTTTCAATTCTGAAGTAGGTCGGCCATGTATAGTGATTTGGTTATGATGTCCGTCTAGGAGTAAACATCTTATTAATGTTGTAGAAGATTGCAAAAGTGGTTTGTGGTGGCAAAAGTTCTGCTTCAGGCGCTTTCGGCATCTTCCAGCAATAATTCAAATGCGTGACAATAGTCTCAAAGTGTCCTTGGTGTAGCTCATCAAAATAGCACGATAATCTACTTGAAATACACTTTAGTGATGCGATAATTCGTAACTCTCAACGTGTATCAGTTTACGTTTTCAGTGCATTAAACAATAATTTTCACGGAAATTTAAGTTCAAAGAATTAAAAAAAATAATAAAATTCGCCTGGGTGAAAGAACAGTAGAAAAAGAGTTATGTAACAAAAAAGTAAACAAGAAACCATTTTTAAGTTCTGAGTTTAGCTTGAAAGAAGAATTCAAAAGCAAATAACATAAATCAAAACTTCAAAAGCAATCCCCAAGAAAAATAAAAGAAAAAGCAAGAAAAACATTTCGGCAAATAAGAGCCGAAAAAGTCCATTACATCTCTTATTTGTTTTTCTTCTTAGGGGGATTCTTTTAACTGAAATTAATCTGATATTTTGTTGAAAAAAATACCAGAAAATAAGGAAAGATATATAAGGTTATCTGAAGTTAGAGAGACATTATCTTTTCTGACAAGAAGTAGAGGTATCATTGATTTCCTTTGTAGAAAATCATTGAGAGAGTTAGTTTCTAAGGGCTCTAAAGGTACATTAAATAAATAAGTAAAATTCAGATAAAAACAACATAGAAATAAATAAATAAAAATAAGGAAATAAATAAATTCTAGATTTGGATTTTTTTTGCTGTTAGTTTTGCAGCAGAAAGAAATTACTTTTAAATATATATCTACATACCTTGAAGATTATATCATTCGCACTTTGATTTCCTGGAATTTTAGTTGTGTTTAATTTCAATTAAATCATTTAGACACAAGTTGTTGTTCAGGAATCCCGCAATAAAATATTTCTAAGCTTCAAATGGGCATTATTTTAATGGCCTTATGGTTGTTCTGCTTATTGTATGCATGAACCTTTTCAATACACTCCAGATTCCTACCGTCATTGCTTCTTGAGTAATCTGTTTAATTTTCTTTCTTCTTCACTTTTACTTCTGTATTCTCGATTGCCGATTTCGATGACAGTTTCATCAGGATTATTGCATGCTAAATCTTACAATGAAACTTCTTAGGCTTAGATTGGTTTTAATAGTCTTCTTAGCAAAGTGTCTTTAATTTTCAAATTGTAGTAGTTACGTAACTTGTATTTTTAGAAGCCTTTTTTACTTGTTCTGCTCAATGTCCCGATTCTTTATACCTGTAATCTCAGCAGAAATGTCAACCTGTAACTGCAACTGATTTAATTTAGACAAGCCCAGTAACTTACACGTTAAACTAAAACATGCTCATAAAATAAATAAGTGCAATACATTGAAATCATTCCTTATCATAGTTTTGAGTAAAAGCAAATACGTTTTATGATTTTTATAATAACTTAATGAAATTTTTTATTTCAATTTTTTTAAATGTAGCTCAGTGAAATAAGAAAGCATAATGTCAAGCTTAAGGAGTAATAATACATTTTCTATATCCATTTATATAACTGAAAAAAACAGAAAACAGCTGCTTTTTGAAAATTATATCTATACTAATAATAAAGCTCAATGTGTGTGTGTGTGTGTGTGTGTGTGTGTGTGTGTGTGTGTGTTGGCGCTCTACAGGCCAGACCATTCAACCTACAGCTACCAAATTTGGCACGTGTATACCTTGGAGGCCGGGAATGTGCACCTGGGGGTTATATTTTCGAATTTTTAACTAGAATTTTATTTATTTAAAAATTAAGCGAAATTTTGACGTGTTTCTGCTATAACTGCCGAAAATATTACCGCACAAAAAAGATTTTTACATCAAGTTAAAGATCAAAAATTTATCTTTCAAATGATACTAATGTTTAAATCTTAAAATTAAATTTCTATTTTTAATGAATTTTTAAATAAATATTTTAACTATGTTTTTCAATAATTTTTTTCGTCAAAAATAAAAATTAAGATTAAGCACGTTTCGCATTCATGGGAAAAAAATACCTTTTTTCAAAGTGTTGCCATCACATTGATTAAAGCTCTAACTGAAAATAAATTAAATCTTTTTGGAAATGAAATCTGCAAAAATATAATTTTCGGCAAGTGTCTGTAGGAAATGAAACAAATATAAAATATTATTTTTTCTAAAAAATAAATTCAAGAAAAATTATTTTATGATCTTTTACACTCTCTATACAGGGTGTTTATTCTGTCCCGGATCCATTTTGATATTTAATGACTCATAAAATAATGAAGATGTAAACAAACTTATGGCATTTATTGATGGAATAACTCATATATTTTCCTTTTCAGGTTTGAATATTTTTACTTTTGTAAATATCGTCTGCGCGTGTTTTTAATTTCAGATAATTTCATTTTTCAGTCTAAATATCTGTACTTTTCTAAATATCGTCTGCTTATTAATTGCATTTTTCTCTCTTTTGTTTTTGGCAACTATTGAAATGTTATGTTTACTTTTGATGTGTTTATTCTATGTAGTATTTTTGTATGTGATGTTTTATTCGAGCGGATATTAAGGAGAATGCATACACCACAAGAGGAAGCACAGATTTTATGGTGGTCATAGAATTAATTTCCAATCAACTAAATCACTGACTTTTAAGAGTTAATTTCTAATCACTTAAACTGACTGATTTATGAAGATTTGAATATCACTATTCAATAAAAAAAAAGGATAACTTTAGATTTTCCATCGATCGCTTCAAAGAAAATGCGCCAATCAGCGCGCAGGTTTCTCAAGTTTAATTGGCCTAAGATTATGAAAATGGTGCGTTTTTCTAAATTTTTAACATTTAAAACTTCATAAATAAGTCTTAGTTGATCGTGAAAAATAGAAACATTCATTCATTTATTTAAAATTTGGTGTGTCCAGAATATTTCTCAGAATATGATACCGTACTACATTAAATTTAGACTTCATAATTTTTGAAATATATTTATAAGCAGGAACAAAATATTATTATTGATTTCATTTCAATCCTTTTGAAAGCAAAACTAAAAACTGAATTTTATACTGAATCTCAGAAATTTTTGTTGAATTATTGTTTGAGATATTACATAAACTATGAAAAATATTTTGTACTTAACATAAGACTTAAATACCGAGCGATTCTGTTTGCAATACTCATATTCAATAATAATAATAATTAATAAATAACAATAAAGATGATAAATAAAATAAAGCGCTTGGTTTTATTAAAAAATATCTTAATATTAATTGCAATTTCGTCATTTACATTTTAAATTAAAGTTGAAGTTTTACCGGAAATGGCAACAAATTAGAAAAATATATATACTAAATTGAACGAAACGATCTAAACAGTATAAGTTTGGTATGACTATCAAAATTTGAAGATTAAAAATGTTTTGTTTGAGAATCCTTTAAGAGACCAGTTACTTAAAATATTTAATTGAAAATTGTAGCGAGCGGTAATACTGGCGAACCGGCTGGTCGCCAAAGGCGGCTAGTTTTCAATAAAATCGATATTATTGAAAAGAGCACTGTTTAGAAATAAGCAAACTATAAAAATTAGATTTGAATCATTGATTAACTTTGAATTTTGAGTATTTTTATCACAAAACTAAAAAAAAAAAAATCTTTATCCAAACCGTATTTTAAAAAGAATTTTATCTGTAATATGAAAGGAAAGACTATATTCAGATTTTGCTAAATAAAAACTTAAGAACAAACACAGGATAAAATATTTATGTTAATGATGGAAATAATTTGAAATATATTACAGCAATGAAAATTGTTATAAAATATGCCTTAAAATAGTTTTAAATTAAAGAGAATGAAAATGTATTGCAGCTATCATAATAAATCCAGTTTTTTTTTTTTTTTTTGTATCTTCAAATGTTATAAAAGTCATTTTTGTGCTATCATAAAATTTTGTCGGATTATCAAGAAAGAAGTATCAAAATTTCAATTACTTTTTAATTAATTAAATTTCTTGAAATAATTTTGATAAAAAACTTCGAGGTGCACATTTCCATTCGCTATAGTGGGCCCCTATCAAATTTGTTTTCTCTTGATCAAACGATGTGTTCTGTAGAGTTCCAGTAGAGTGATATTTAATTTGCATTTTTATTAGAGACAGAGATACCAAAATAATATTGTTTATTTCTCACAATTGCTTTACATGCCAGCGAAGTGTCTGCAAATGCTATTGCAGTACTTCTAGGAATTTTCTTTCATCTCTATTTAAAGATGTATTTATTTTGAATCATAAAATAAGTCAATTTATACTTACATGATTAACGTCAAATTCATCATACCATCTCAATTTTAGAATTTACTGCTCATCTTCCATAAAACAAAAACAGCCACTGCAACTAAAAGAAAAACAATGTGTTGTTAAGCATTAATTAATGTGTGCATCTTTGTTTGGTGCATAATTATTAAATAGTGTCAATTCACTCTATTGTTTTGAATTAATTAATATTTTATTTAATACAGCAGCAGTTCAACGTGCCGATGAGGCATCCAGTAGCTTTCAATCTAATTTCAGAAAGTTTCTGCGGTTCGAACTCACAACCCAAGGGAGGCGAATCCAATGCCCTATCAACCATGCTCTCCCGGCCTACTTTGGATTGTAATAGAAGTAATCTGTAACAATAAACACAACAATGTTTAAAATTATTTTCTGTTCTTTTTCTATTTCTTTTTGCTAAAACATAAATTTACTTCTGCAATTAAGTTAAATTTTGACTAAAAAATATTGATCTTCAGTTTTTCGAGATCAACCATTTTCTAAAATAGAAAACAATCCTATGATCATAAGCAATTATAAATACAAATCAAATCCTCACGAATCGAATCCTTATTTAAGATTCCAGCATGTTGTTACGAATTCGGGGTTATTTCGATTTGTTGGTCGATGAAAAAATAGCCCTTAGTAACAGCCGACGACTAATATTAAAATGTGTGCAATGCGCTTTTGAAAACATCTTGGGGCTACGTCGAAATGCGTGTGGAATCCTTAGAGGGTTAAACACGAAGCACACGAATATACATACAACAAATATACAGCCGAGACGAACACAAGCAACACTCAGCAGAACACTACAACAAAAAGTAATCTACAAGTAGTAATTGGTAGTAATAATCACGACTGTACTCAAAGCGGCCAGACAGATTTCAGTAGGAGGAGAGAGTATACTCTACTGTCTCTCCAAACGTCTGCAATTCTTCACTGTCTCCACACTTTAACTGTATCCAACTGCTGACTCACTACTACACCATTGCTGCTTTGGGACTAACATTTTTTTATACTTTGTACCGTTTTCGAGAGAGAAAATGTTAAATACAGTATTTTCCGACAGATGGCACAATAAGTGTCTTATCACATAGTGCGCGGCCGTTTTACTGAATCTAGACACCACTTTCATGACTAGAAATGCTGTAGTTCAGAAGGGGTAGGGAGGCATTGAAGTGAATACACTATATAAAATATATTTAACCATTTAATTGCGGAATTTATTTTTTAATATCTTTCAAGTCCTTTTTAAAGTCAAGAGATGATGCATATACACGTCGAACTCAATATAAATTGCCGCAAAATTTTGCAAATTTTGTAAATAATCATAATAAAATGAATAAGATTACATTTTTTATTAGATAAAAAAATTACACATCAACAGCGCCAAAATCGAGATTTTTATTAACGTGTATATGTTGCCTTTAAAATATATAATTCAGTTATTTCATAGAATAACTAGGCTAAAGTATGAAATACGGCACTCGAAAATTCTTTGAACCACTTATAGTTGCTTAGCAATTACGTGTGTATGTGTGTACGCTTCCTTCTGTTGCTTTTAGACATAGAATTTTTTCTGTTTAACAAATGTTAACAATATGAGCAATAATAAATTATATTATCTGCTTTTCCTTATTTTCCTTATTATCAATTAATCATCTGCAATAGGGATAAAATATATTTTTCGAGAGATTTTAGCTATTTATAATCAATTATTTTATTAAAAATAATGATTTTATTTTCACTTTAACGGTCTATCATTAGTTATTTCATAGAACAACAAGATAAAGTATGAAATTTTTCTACAATTATATACTTTTACTGACTTGTCTAGCTCTTTCATGAAATACCTAGTTATTCTATGAAATAACTGAATTATACACTTTAAAGGTAATTTATGCACCTCGAACGCACTTAATGCGGGTTTACGCTTGGCCAGTTATAAAACAGCCAGGAAGCAGCGAATGTATTGAAAGGCTGAAAAATGCTGTTCGGTTGATGCCAAGTAACAATATGCCTCTGTATTATGTTTCTCTCTCTCTCTCTCTCTCTCTCTCTCTCACTCTTTGGCGTTTTTTTTTTTGGCTTGAAAAAATTGATCACTTATCATAGATTAATTCCGACATTTTATGCTTTTTGTTCTTTTCAATGAGATGTGTTTTTTTACTTTTATTTGCCATTTTTTTCCATAGTTCCCTAAATTTAGATATGTTAACCATTTTTTTTATTTTACCATGTTTTTTTGTGTAAATATCCATCATTTTAATAAGCTACGCAATGAAAAAAAAATACAGCAACGTCAAAACGGCAATTTATAGCCAAGCATGGAATTCCTGAATCTATCATATGAAATTGCGGCAAACATAAATCAGCCCTTTTCTGCTCATGCGCTGTCTCCTGGCAGTCTTATAATTGGCCGAGCATGAGGTTAAGAAAATACCATTCTAGGGTGGTTGTAGAAAAATTTCGCATAATTAAAAAAAGTAATTGCAAATACACAAAACATTTTTTGGAATAGCAAGTGATCACGGAGAAAGAAATTTCCAAAATATCAATTAGATTATTTATAAAATTGAAATGAAAATAATATTCATTTAACGATAATTTTAGAGACGCCTTTTTCGCCAAATTTCGATGTGTAACAAAAGAAAATGTCTATATACAATTTTCTTATTAAAAAAGCAAGCATTATAAATAAGAAATAACGTAATCACAAATCTGTTTCGTTTTCTTGTTTTTGATAATGGAATTAATTGTCCTATTTCACATAAATTCTATGCAAAAAAATCCATTCTTGGTAAAAAGGATTTTGCTTAACTACTGTTTAACCAGTCTTGCGCAGTGAAATTAGTTTTATAGATTCCATATTGTCGTTTTTGAATTAATTGTGTTTAATTCAATAACAAAAATTATATGACTTAACTAACAAACAACATTCAGAGGTCAGATTAAGTGATGGTTTTGCTATTAAGTAATCTTATAAAATAATAAACTCCAAAGCTTTGGAAAATGTTCTAAATATAGAATTTAACAGAACTGCGTTCCACTTATTATTCAGTGAGTTAATGATAACAGGAAGCTTATTCCAAAACTACTATTTCCGAGTAAATTGATTTGCGAGCTGATTGCATTGGAGCACTCAACTCATCTAGATTCCTATTATCTGGATGAGATGAGTGTTGTCTGAGAATACCTTAAAGTAGGTTGGATCGATTTAGTTAAAATGACCAGACATCGTCAATTAGTCTGGAGAATTTCGATTATCAGCTCTTGATTCCAGATTTGCCCCGGTTTTGTATAAATTGCTCCATTCTTGATTTCTAAGTAAATGATTCATATTAATTATTCAAAAATATTAATATGATTAATTTTCAAAAGAAAATAGATTTTTAATTATACGTAGACAAAGGGTTATCTTATTTTGATATAAAATTCCATTCATATATTGTAAATGGGATTTAAATTTCGTTGCAAACTCTAGACTGACATGTGGATCATGATAAAGTCACAAGACTTAACAAATTAATCAGGATAGTCCCATTTTACATTTAATGCTCGGTTAGACGTCCCATTTAAATCTTTATATCAATACAAACGAATTAAAATTCAGAACATATTCTTACGAATACCGTTTCTCTATTATGTTTTCGCTTTGATTATAAAGATGTGGATATTTTTCTCATCCAGGAATCTCCAACACTGGAGATAAACTTGTCTATTGGTGATAAATTTAGTAATTTTCCAAACAAAAATAAAGGTTATGCAAAAAGTAAAAACTGTAACTATTTCTATTAAGAATCGAGATCTCTAGTTTCTTCTAAAGAATTCCATAT
>JAPMOR010052242.1:1300501-1313235 GCA_026543865.1 Argiope aurantia | reverse complement strand
CCTTCCTTTTAAGATTTACGAAACTGGATGCAAGTTGGATTCAATGCATGCCCATTTGTTCTTAGGATCCGACTGGAAACGATCCTTCTGGCTTGTATTAAGAGACTCTAATTAAAATTATCTTAAAAGATTCATTGCATCAGAACGAAACTAATGGATACTCGAGCAGTCTTACAGAGATAATTAATGTTTAAATAAATAACGAATAGTATAAATGTAGGGAAATACCTGATGCATCATTAATATGTTTTCTTAATGAATAAGAGATTACAAGTTTCCTTTGAGTTAAAATCTGTTACTCCGACCTATTACCTGCAGTTAGAAATATTGAAACACATTAATATTTGCTTGTAATTTCGCTTTTTTGTTTAAATATTATTAATTTCGCTTTCTTGTATAAGTTATACTGAGACGAACTTAAAAAAAAAATCTTCCAAGCATATGACATTCGTTCTTTGCATATATAATATTCAAATTTATTAAAGAAAATTGATTGATTAAGTGAAAAAAGCATATAATTAAAAGACATCATGCAAAATTATTGATCGAAATAAATGAACAATAAAAAATTGAAATCTGCTATCGCAAATTTACTTGCACGTCCATGCATACGCACACAAAATATTTATGCCCTTTTTATGCTAAAATAAATAGTTTTGACGAATCGGGAATTCGAAATCTAATGTCATGAAAGATTAATTCTGTATATAAATAACAGATTTTTATTTAAAAATATTATTGACTGATTTAATTTAAATATGTTATCAGAATTTGAACACAGTTTGTAGATAAAATGACATGAATCTATTTAAAAAAATTTTGAACATAAAATTTCAGAAATTAAAAGTAGTAATTCTGAAATGTGAATGAATATTAATATTCATTAATTTTATAATGAGTATAATAATTAGTATTATTAATGCATATTAAATATTATGAAATCTAAGAATATTTATGAAGAAATATTGCAATATGTTAAAAATTTTAGAAAAGGTCTTCAATGCTGGAGCATTTAGAATACACGGAAAAATAAATATGTTCCCATATACATCGTCATGAGTGTAAATTCAATGAAAATATAACCAACATCCAAACAAAACGATTATGTTTGTGAAAAATAAGAGCATTTCCGATTATTCCATCGAAATTAGGTATATTGTTGAAAATTGAATTATGAAATTTAAAATCAAAATATTAAAAATTTATTAAGAAAGGCAATTCCAGATTGAAAAATTATCATCCAAAATAATCTTTTGCATAAAAAAAAATTAATGAAAAAAATAACTTAAACAGAAGACATTTTTAGATAATTCAGAATGATTGAATGTTTAAAAACAAAAAAGAAAGGAAAAAATACTCATAAATTGTGAAAGAATGTAAAAGAAGTGCAATATGTTTCCCAATCATATAATCTGAAATAAGCCGGATAAAGAATTTATCATTCCTCAATATATTCTTATTAACTTTGTCTATTTTATTTATTTTATTATGTCTATTATCAGCATAGAACCAGTTTTGTTTCCATGTTACCGAACCGAAAAATGAAATATTGCAAAATATTGCCAGTACTTATTTTCAATGTCCTTGAAAGTTCAATCAGGCACTAAACGCCTCATCAGTTTCGATAAGCATAAAAATTTAAATAGTCATCAGACAGATGAATCGGTCTATTACTAAAAAAACTCTTTATCATAAATGCAAAGTAAAATGAATTAGTAAACAATATCTTGTGAAACAGAAATGAAGCAAATTTTTTTAGAGACATAGCTTTCAAAAATTATATATATTTTTTGTTATATGCATGTATACTAAATTTAGTTCATTTTCATTTTTTAGAAGTATTTAATATATCATTTAAATTTTAAGGCTCATGTAGTGAAAGTATAAAATTTAAATTATATTTATTGTATGAAGTCACTTACAAAACCTTTCAGTAAATAATTGGTTTATTTATGCTCAGTGTTGAAAGCATAACACAGCAAAAACTGAAAAATATTATCAAAGAGTTAAAAAAAAATCTGGAAAATTAAAATTATTAGTTTATTAACCTTCAGATAAATACATTTTACTTCCGACAGACATACATTGCATCGTTAGATAAATACATTTATTAAAATTTTCAATGTCGATGTTTCAAATTTAGAAATCAGCTCTGATTATGAAATTAGCAGACGTTTTAATTTTATTCCATGATAAATATAATTAATAAAATAGAACTTTAAATTAAAGCTTCCATTAAACAATAAATACAATGCAATGCCCGAAACAAATTTATTGATTCAAATAATCTTAGAAATTTACATGAAATCGGTATAAACGTTGTTTAAATGCTTGACATAAATTTATTTCATGTACAGATTTTTGCAATAACGCACCGATCACTAACTTATTGAATTTTAATTTCATTAAGATTATATCTGTGCTTCGGTGAAATTTGCCATGCAGCAAACTTTACATAAAATGCAATAGTTACTTTCGAAAAATATAATTTTTGAGCTTATTTCCTCTTTTTATTTCATGTTTTTATTTCAGATAATAATTTCGATAGGGCTCCTTACATGATTATGAAATCAAAATAAATTTTAAAATAGCAATGCAGCAGAGAACATTCAAATGTGAAAGCTCTGCAAATGAATCAATGATAAATGTTCTACAAAATACTTCTTAAGAACTGTAAATCGTGGGCCATGATTCATCATAATTATGTTTATAAATCGATTTTTTTTAAAAAAATTGCCCGGTATTAGGATAATGTAGAAAGAGGAGGGGGTAGCAAATTTTCCGAGATCACAGCAATTCTCAAGTTTGAAAGCCTCTCCCTCCGAATTCTGGATGTACAGATGTAGTATGATACAATTTGTATTTAATTTAGAAAACTATATATGTGGACCAATATGTATATATAACCAAAATTTAACACAAACTATAATTTTGACAACTAAACCGCTAACCAAATTTAGTTTGTCCAAGTCGTTGAGTTTTTAAACTTATGGCATTCAATGTACGCAGATAAAATGCAGAGACGAAAAAATTCGTTTCTCGCTTTTATATATTTGACATAAAATTTAATACATATCTGTTATTTTAATGATAGATCTATGTACCGAATTTCAACTACATACAATCTTTCGGCTTTTGAGTTAACATGCATACTGACTTTTCTTTCTCAGATTTCGATATAAAATTAACAAATAAACTGTTGAAATTATATACCAAATTTCATTCCTCAATGCATTTCTTGAATTTTTGTGCTCAAAGATAGCAATGCAACGGTGACAAACATAATTCCAAAAATGTGCTTTTTTTTTTTAAATTCAGGGAAAGTTGACACTCGAATATTTTACAAAATTTTGATGAATTTTTTACAGTACTTTCTTTCTAACTTTGACTGAGGAAAAAATAAGGATTAGCGTCGACATATTAGAGATGAAACGGATTTATTTCATTTACATAATACTGCATAGTACTTATAAGTTCATATTGATAAATATTTAAAAATAAACATATGTATAGTTAGTTAATATATATTTCAGATTTTTAATATTATTTTAGTATATAATGCTAATATTTTTTCTCTATTATTTTAGTATAAAGCTGTAGTTCTGTTCCATAATCCCTTTTGGATATTATTAATTTCCATTATGCGTAAGTTCTTTCTATTTAACATCATTATACAGTGAATAATGCTTACACTTTATTCAATTTATTTGTATTATTTATTTAAAATGACATAAGTTTGAAATAACGTTAAAATAATCTCGTATTCACTTATGATAAAGCTAACTATTACAGATCGCGAGAGTCAACTTTTCATTTGAAAAATAATTTCAACTATCCTTGAGCTTGTTTCATGTAACTTTTTATAGAATTAAATTGAATTGAGGACAGATATAATCTCACGTCTGGAGCTGCATTAAGCTAACTATCATAATTCGCTATTAATATACACATAAAATGGAAATTCTACTTCTCCCGAGCTCTGCGTTTGAGAATATTCTAAATATTCTATCGCTTTAACTCAGAATTTTTAACGTCTTTCTTTCTCTGCTATTCAAAAATCAGCCTATTTCTGTAGAAATCAATCTATAAAGAGAAATCAGTCGGAGACTCGTATTATTCTTCATTTTAGAAACGGATAAATTTTTAGCTTCATATAAAAACATTTCATAGAATGTATTTTAAATTGATTTATTTGCATCAATATTTGAAAAGTAATGCTACGAATCTGTAATATTGCTTACCAGATTAATAACCTCCGATCATGGCAACACATTTGGCGATTTTTTGGCGAATTAGTGACAAATTTGATGATAAAAATGGAGATTTTCGCATACGCAAATATGTTGGGTATATCTCCGTTAGTAGCGAAGATCCAGATTCTTCCAGAGGATTCGATACACCTGTCCTGGAGACTATAAAAACGCGAGAGAGAGCTAAAGCTAGGCAATCGAGTGAATTCTCTTTTTGGACTATTGATCACCAAGGAAATTTGCCAGTTGTTTTACGCTTTGAAAGTTGTGCGGTGCTGCTATTTAGTTACAATTTACTGTTTATGAGTGTGTTGGAAATTTTTGAAAGGCTTTGACTGTGTTTGGAATGGAATATCGCTATCTGTTATTGAGCTTGTTAGACTTCTCATCGTACGTTCACAGAACTGATTCTCCGAATTATACCTGCACAAAAATCATTTGTCATTCTAAATTAAGATAATAATATCACATAACTTTAAAGCATGTTAATGTTTAGCTGGCATACTATCGGTAAATTGTGAGTTGTACCATTAAAAAATGGCTAAAGAATTTCTACAAGATAGATCATTTGGACTTAGAGCTATCAAATTTGGCTCCTAGTTATTTCTTGCTTATTCAATGCTCACTAGAAAAGAACTAATAAAACCTTATTTAAATGATTAAAATAATTTTTTATGAATTTCCTCAGTAACTGTGGGGCATATTATTGCCCGAAAATTATTTCGCCACCACTTTACAATTTTATAAAATCCGTTTTCTTTTATATCGATTTTTCATCCAATTTTAATAAATCTTAAATATATTAAGTGTATTTAACAACAATTCTTCTCAATGATTAGTTTTTTTGATTTATGCTCACACGATTGCAAGAATATTAAATACATATATTTAGCGTGTTCACGTTACTGCCTATATATAATTAAGAGAAAATTTTAAAGCCAATCTAGAAGAAGTTGGCATATCATAAATTCTTATTAAAGAATAGAATATCCTTTAAAATCCATTTAATTTCAATATTTAATGTTTTATGATTTACTTCATCACAACATTACTTTTTCGTACCTCAAGAGCAACGTGGACCACATGTGGGAAGCCTCTGTTTCAGATTGCAGGTTTAAGATTTAAAAAGGACATTTACTGATATAAGATAATTATTTGTTCTTAATGCGTAGGGTTAAATGTAATTAGAAATCTTATTTTTGTAGATATTTTATGATTTATTTCTCTTGTCTGTGCCTTTCTTCCACGTCAAACTGTTAATCTCTTCGCATGCAATGAATGACAAGCGCATCGAATTACTGAATTTTGTTTTAAATGCATTTAAGTGATGGAATTAAGTATTTAAAAATGCAAAACTCACCTAGAAACACTTCAATATCGCAAATGCTCCTTATAATATTATAAGAATCGAAATAACATTAAATGTCCGAAATAGGATGTTTCATCTAATTAGGAAGATAAATAAATTCGTATGTCAAGGGCCTAACTGCTAAATATTTGAGTGATTTTTCCTGCGACATGAGCCTAAGCAGCTCCCTACATAGTAGTTTTCCAGCAGTAAACTGACTATTGCTGAAAGGCAATTTTTACAGAATTAATCAACATTTTTACCAGAAATATTTAAATGAGTAAGTTTTTTCATCTGTATTGCTTACAACCATAAAGGAATCTTATAACATTTATTAAAATAATATTAATTTATAAAAATCTTATAAAAAATAAAATTTCAAATTTGTACGTAAAAAATTAACAAAGATATTATACCTCCGATATACTAGATGTTTCATCGGAGCGGATGTTTGAGGTAAAAAAAATTTCTAGAGGTAAATACACGAGACCTTATAGCAATTATTTTACGTTTAAAATAAATCCGGGTTTTTTTATTCTAATATGCTGAAAAAGGAAAATAAGTATTATACAGATTTAATAAACAAATTCATTCTGCAACAAAGAATAACCTGCATTAAAACGATTTGATTGATACAGCAACGATGCATTTTGGACCATATATTTCCACTAAAAAAAATCTGGAACATCATATGAAATTCATTATAGAAGTTTATAAACGATATTAAAATAGTGTTCAAACAATTTAAATTTAAAAAAATAATTTTTACATACAAAAAATACAAAAACAGTGTAAAAATTTTATCACTAATTAAATTAGTAGACCCTAACTAGTAAAAAAATGAGATAGAATTTCGTTAAATGGGAAGACCTGTAGAAAACTGCAGGACAAAATTTTTTATTTACAATGATTTTCTTGAATTGCATTTCTTTCTAAGTACCAAGCATAAACAACAGACCACACGCTGAATTGTACGTACAAAAATTCCTTTGTATAGTACCAAACCACAAGCAAACAACAAACGACTTATGAATTAAAGATGTACAGCCTTGAATAAAACAACATTCTAAAACCATCATTCCAGAACCAATCTAGAAAATCGCAATTTTGTCGTTTATCTTCACATAATCAACATTGCCAGATCGCGACAGAGGATAAATAACTGAAATAGGCAGAACGAATCGTTGTTCCAGATGTTTGAATGCTGTTCTTTTCAAGCACAAAAGAAAATGCAAATTAGTCGATAAATAAACATATTTATACAAATAAAAAGTACTGCAAACACAAAGTACAAAAAGACAATACAGAAATTTGAACCTTAATTTTTCTCTCAATGATTTAACTCACCGTCGAATTAATAGAACTCAAATTTACAAGAAAGATTAAAATTTTTAAAAAGCGAATTAAATGGGGTAGGCGCGAAATGTAAAATTCTTTCAAAGTATATGATAATACGAAATTCGAAAATCAATTAAATTAATAACAAGCAATTTTATCAATTATTAAATAAATAGAAGCAGCTCGAAACTGAAATCAAGGCGTCATCTCTGAAGGGATTAAATATTGAGAGAATGTGGTTCGAATATCTCCCGATCGCCAGGTTTTAGGTTTTTCTATAAAAAGAGTCAAAAGAAGTGCACACAAACGTTTGAAGTTTACCGATAACACGTATATGGAAAGTAGATAAAGATTTTCTTCGAAATCCAAATAAACCAACAACATAACAGTCACTTAAAAGATGAAAACCTGTAGATTCCTCCAAACGCTTTTCATTTTATGTAGCATATTTCTGCTATTTTTTACTATTGCTGTTTTTTTAATGTTTTATGCATAAATCAAATATAAAAACCTGTAGATTCTTCCAAAAGCTTCCGATTGAACGTAGATTTTATGTCATGTATTTCTACTATTTTGTACTATTGAAGTTTTTTTAAATGTTTTACGCATAGTTAAAAGATAGAAACATGTAGTGTCTCACAAAAGTGATGGGACACTTGTGCTTTACAAAAGGAAACTGTAATAAAATAAATTAAAAAAACATGTACAAATTTTTTGTGGGTGTGTTTCATACTTAAATTTAGTAACAATTATTACATAACATACATTTTGTCAAAATATTAAAATATTAATTTAATAAAAAAACAATTGTTTAGAACGGAGCAAAAAATAGCTCACATAAGTGATGGGACACCATTGGATATGCAACAAAAATCGCCTGAAATAAGCAATAAAAATATTTTTGGTGGTTTTATTTGTACTCAAAAGCAATTGGCAATAATTTATAAAATCGTCTGCAGTATTTCTCTCCAGTTTGTTTTTGAATTTTTGTGTTTTTAACTCTGTGCAGCCATGAATGCTAAACGAAAAGAAACTTCGCTTGAAATTCGAAAATTAGTTATTAATTTGCATATTGAACGTGGAAAATCTATTAGAAAAACTGCTGAAACAGTTAACTTGAGTCATTCAATAGTTTTCAATATCATTAAACGATATAAAAAGGATCATATTATTCAGGATAAAAGAAGATCTGGCCGACCATCAAAGCTATCCAATGGAATAAAGCGAAATATCGTTCGAAATATTAAAAAAAAAATCCAAGAAAGAGTGCTCCTAAAGTTGCTGCTGATTTACAAGCATTATATGGAATAATTGTTAATCCTGAGACTTTTAGAAGGGTAATCCGATCTGCTGGATATCACGGTAGAGTAGCCAGGAAAAAATTCTTCGTAAGTGAAAAGAATAGAAAACTCAGACTTGCTTTCGCAAAATCCAACATAAATAAGAATTCTGATTACTGGAATAAAGTTATATTTGCTGATGAGAGTAAATTTAATATATTTGGTTCTGACGGTAGAATCTTGGTGTGGAGAAAACCCAGGGCAGAATTTCGCAAACAGAACTTGGTGCCAACAGTAAAACATGGTGGAGGTGGAGTTATGGTATGGGGGTGTATGTCGTCCGCTTGAGTTGGTAATCTTGTTTTTATTTTTAATATAATTAATCAGTACAAGTATATTGACATTTTAAAGCAAAATTTGAAATCTTCAGCACGAAATTTGAACCTTTTTAACGATTTTAAATTCTACCAGGACAATGACTCCAAGCACACTGCTTTGAACGTTAGACTCTGGCTGCTGTATAACTGTCCTGAAATAATAAAAACACCACCACAATCTCCAGACTTAAATACCATAGAGAATATTTGGCAAGAATTGGAATCAAGAAGTCACAAACACGCCATTTCTTCAAAACAACAATTAAAATCGGTGCTTCAAGAAGAATGGGGTAAAATCACTCCAGAAATCACACACACACAAAAAAAAATTAGTCGAATCCCTCCCAAGAAGATTAAACCCTGTTTTAAAAGTAAAAGGAAATCCAACAAAATATTAAAACCTTTTAAAAAGTAAAATTTTTGGATAAATATTCGATGGAAACATGGAGATTCATCAACATTTGATGGAAAAGTAAGTTTCCCATTACTTATGTGAGCCATTTTTTGCTCCGTTCTAAACAATTGTATTTTTATTAAATTAATATTTTAATATTTTGACAAAATGTATGTTATGTAATAATTGTTATTAACTTTAAATATGAAACACACCCAAAAAGAATTCTGTGCATGTTTATTTATTTATTTCATTACAATTTCCTTTTGTAAAACAGAAGTGTCCCATCACTTTTGTGAGACACTGTATATTTCTCCTAAAGTCTCCGACTGAATGTTCATTTTATGTAGTGTATTTCTGCTCTTTTGTGCTTTTGCGATTTTTAAAAAATGCTTTATGCACAATTAAAAAATAAAAAATAAAAATGTAGATTGCTCCAAACTCTTCGGATTGAATGTTGATTTCATGTAATGTATTTCTGCTATTTTGTACTTTTGCGATTTTTAAAATGTTTTATGCATAATTAAAATACAAAAACCTGTAGATTCTTCCAAAAGCTTCAGATTGAACGTTGATTTTATTTAGTGCATTTCTACTATTTTGTACTATTGAAGTTTTTTTTAATGTTTTAAGCTTAGTTAAAAGATAAAAACATGTATATTTCTCCTAAAGTCTCCCACGGAACGTTAATATTGCGTAGTGTATTTCTGCTCTTTTGTACTGTTGCGATTTTTTTTAATGTTTTATGCATAATTAAAAAATTTTTAAAAAATGTAGATTTCTCCACACTTTTTGGATTGAATATTGATTTTATGTAGTGTATTTCTGCTATTTTGTACTATTGCAAATTTTTAAATGTTTTATGTGTAATTATCAATACTTTCCAGAGCTTTATTTGGTACCTCTTAGTTGTTCGCTATCAAAAACAAGATTATTCAAAATTGAAAGAGAAGATTTATTTATTTTTTTAATTTTTAATGAACGAGAATAGATAGAGACACATACAATCAATCAATGGATAGTCAGCCATCTGACTCTCTGATACGCCACGTAGGCACACAGATTTAAACCATAAAACTGAAGGACCGGACCGCCGCAACAGTAACACTGGCGGGAACTGTGGTTGAATCCTAAGGGCCATCACCGGCCACGATACAACCCTCCCCGAAGGAAGTACGTCCCGTCATCGATGGGAGGAGTCAGATGCCCCACTTATTAGTGTACCCTCCGGGGTGGCGAGATCCAAACACCATGCCGGAAGCATCTCATCCTCATTTCGTGTTTGAGGATGAGATTACATGTTTGAATTTTATTACATGTCAAATTACAGAATTTTGCATTTCTATTATTTTTTCTTATTAATATAAACTATTTTACTCTGTATAAAACTTTTAAATAGTTTAGTCAACATATTATAAAATGCGTTGCAATTTTTTTATTACTGCTTTTTAGTAAAGGTGATCAGTGATTTTAAGTACTATTTAAGGATTGCAGTGGTTTCCCCCTTTCTGCCTCTTCTCAAAACATCGAAAGTTTTTTTTTTTTTTTTTTTAAAAAAGTCATTTGAAAATTTATTTAAAAAATTTTCAAACTCTCGTGTTTTAAAAAAAAAAAAAAAAAAAAAAGAATCTACTGTCACTGAACACTAGTCTCATTATCTGTAATACCCTGATATGGGTCGTTTTTACAGATATTTCTTGAAACGCCGCTCTAGTTAATCCGTCACCTCTGGTCATGTCCTCCATAGTTATAGTTACAGTAATATGAAAATATTAAATACGATAGGTATATGAAAGTTTCTAACAAATTATTTATAATTTAAAGAAAAGAAAGAAGAAAGTAATGGATATAGAAAGAGAGAAAGAATTTTTCAGGAACTGATATTTATTTATTTTTTTCATTACTTTCCTTTATATCTTTTTGTAAATTTTCTAAAAATAATTATGTAGGATTACTCTAGAAATATTTCAACGTTGTTTGTGAAGACATGAGTATTTCAATGGATCTGACACTGCCTAAATTTAAAAAAACAGATGTTAATAAAATCTTTTTTTAAGTATTCTTCGAATTCGTGCAAAATTCACATCCTTATTCAAATAGAACATTCTGAGTGAAAATACTCCTCATATTTTGAATCTGATATTTCCATAACTATTTCTCAGAAAGTCACTAAAAAAACTAAAAGAAGCTGACTCAATTTCCAGACCTCAAAAATCTCTGTATCTTAAGGCTTCTGGAATCGGTCTTTAAGAGAGAAAGACGCATTTTTGAAATTCAATACTGTCGTCTTATAGAAACATATCTCTTTGAAACTATCAAAGGAGATTTTATTTATCTCTTCAATCCAGAACACGCCAGATATTGGAGCAAAGGATAAAATGCAAATCCAGACTATCTTACTTTACTTAGTAGAGTTGCTACTGTGTATTGATGCACAAACAGAACGAGCCTAGATGCAGCAAAAATTTATAATATTAAAAGAAATTACGATACCGAATTTTTATTCCCATCAAGCATTGATGACCAATTTCAATGTTTGATGAAAGTTAGGGAGTAGTACTCTTTACAGGTATAACTTATTTTTATTACGCCTTAATAATAAAAGTACACTTTTTACATCTTTCATGTAGGAAATATACGAAAGAGAATTTACGGTAATCTTCAAATTTGAATTCGAGATTTCGACAAATCTCCACGTTTCAAATACCTATGAGACCGAAAAGCATATTCTAACTTAGAAATAAAAGCAAGATACCAGCCACTGATAATTCAAATTACATCGGGACATGGAGATTTCCTGCATACTTCCTAATATTTGGAAGAATGCTGGAAAATAAATGCATCTGTGTGGGAATTGGAATTATTTAAAGGAATGCATAGAAACCTCGGGATTAAGAATGAATCTGAAAGTTGAAAATGATGACTCAAGTACAGTACTGATGGTGCCAGATAATCTTGTGTTGTGACTTTACAAACCCGCTGACAGTTATCTGTCAGCAATTTAAGCTGAATGAGCGTCTCTTGTTTTTTCAGTAGCGCCAATTAGGGCCAAGAGTACGACTTAGGCACTTCATGCTTCACATTCGCTTTAGCAACCCCTTTTCACAGGGGGGGGGGCACATTCCCACACCTTACAGATAGAACACACAGGACGCCGGCGAGGTAATCTTAAAACATTGAAAGACATGACATTAAAAATTGTCAGTTTCTTACAAACAATTTGAAAGTTTAAAAGTGTTTGGATTTCTTTTGTCGTGGAACGAGAATTTGGATGAAAAATTAGTTTTCTTAAAGTGGTGGTTTTCTCCACGTATAACAGGATGATAGGTGCACGGGAAGATAAGGAGGAAGATCAGAGATTGCCCACTTTGTGGCTGGGGTCTAACCGTCTCGAAGAGGATGCCAGTTCGGTGAATCGGCTGGTGTTATGGACGGGGACGGGTTATGTTAAAGGCAGCAGTCGGCCACAACAAATTTTACCAATACAGCTTCGTTCAGCGATGGCGGGGTAGTCCGAACAAGAAAGAGTCCTAAAATCACATTTTTAGACAAAACACATATTGCAGGTGTGTATAAACGCAACGAGCTTTAAAATTTGGTCAAAATTAAATTTTGAAAAGTCTGTCGGTTCATCCGTCATCGGTGTGTATGTGCACACACTAACTCAAAAATTCAAACCGCTGGATAATATCATATTAATTATGCATATTTATCATTAGAATTATAGATCTATATCGAATTAATAAT
>JAPMOR010052242.1:1268736-1283672 GCA_026543865.1 Argiope aurantia | reverse complement strand
GATGAAGTATTCTCTTTCGGTATCTTCTCTTCCTTCATTGTTGCCTCAAAAGAGAGACGTTACGACTAAGTCCATAATACATTCTAGTGTAATGAAGCTTAAAAACTATTTAAAAACTTTGTATTGCAACATTTAAAACATAAAAGCAGCCTTCGAACGCGTATTAAGAACATGATTTATCTGAGTATCTAGCCTAAAATGGTTTACTGCATGAATGCTGCCCTTATGCCAAAAGAATGTCTTAATCAAACTAAGATTTATGCTTTCTTCTATATTGTGCTCTTATTTCCCCTTCATATTGGTGTTTACATTAAATTTATAACCATTCGCAATCGTTACTATTTTTCCGAATAACCCTGTACCTTAAAATGAATTTATCTATAACAACGATATCTCTGGGTTACAAAACGCAACCTTTTTATATCATAATCCGGAAATGTAATAGAAATTGTAAAAATGGCAACTTCCGATTTTTCATTGCTATTATATACTATTACTTATTATTCATAAATATACTTACTTTCTCTATGTACTTACTAGAGAAAATATGGCAGTCGTCAAAAAATTCGACCTAGTGATTTTGACGAATTTCTACATTTAGGACATCCCCGAATTTGTAATGTACATTTTTGGAACTATGTTTATCTGTTTGTCTGCAAACGTGATGACTCAAAAACGCTTGAAGTGGATAAAATTTAGTATATGATCTTTACTCAAATTCGAAGATTTCTATCAAGTTTTAAACATAACAAATCTCAAGCTTGTCCATCTGTCCATCCCCCCCCCCCAAGTGTAAAAGAACACGATAACTACAAAGCACAAAGAGCTAAATAACAGTATGAAAAATGGTACTACAGTTTGGTGTTAAATGGATTGAAATGTATCTAAATGTTGTGCCAAATCCGTCTAGAAATTAAACTTTTGTTGATCGATACATTTATATGCAATTAAGCAATATAATTCCTAAATTAAGGGGCTTAGTTAAATGAAATTTGGTGTGTGATTTGTCACTAAAGCTGTGATTCAGCTCAAATTTAGTTTTAATCGATTAATCAAAAAGACTTTCAAAATGCATTATCGGTTATCTTCGCTATTCTACGGAGCACAAAGTGCTCATGTGTGGGACTCTGAAATTAGAAGTACCTGAAATACCGTTTTTGGCTTTATATAATGTCTATATTTTTCTATTCAGAGGAAGAAAGGGTAAAGCTTTATTAGAGTATATAAGATAAATTTCAGTGTGACCACTATCTCCACTAGTTTATTTACAACGAACCATTTAAATATTGTACGAAACAGTATTTTATTGAGAACTGGAACAAAGTAAGACTGAGCGGTCCCAGTTGATCCGGGATTTCTGGTCATCTTACCTCTACACGGCACATTCTGTACTGAAAGGAAATTTTGTAGTTGTTGTATGCGACCATCTCGTGTGAAACATCACGTAATCATAAAAATAGCACTTCATTAATTACACTCTCGGTGGCATTCGTGCATAATTTATTTTATTGTTAACGAACCGTAAATACAATTACGAACTGGAACAGCTTAAATAATTGATGAGGTGACAGATAGATGCGCTTCATTTGCTTCCGTCTGTGGCAAAAATGACCAACCAGCCTTCAGTATCGGAAATGTTCGTTTTCGACTATGCGAATACCGTAACAGAGGGGAAAATAATAAGCATGACATTCAAAATTTATCTTCCAACTCCTTCCTTCATTCGTTGTCAAGGTCACGGAACGCGCCCTCCCGCAACTACACGAAAAAAAACACGTGCCAACAGCAAAACAAGCTTTCATTAATTTTTTGTTTGTTTTATCAACCGCCTCGCTCCAGTAAACTCTGAAAGAGAGAGTCGAGAGGACCTTCTCAAACTTGGCTACATTCCCAAATATAGGTTACTGTTATTGTTGGCGGAATTATTTTATTTATTTATTCCAGTATAATTTACTTCTAGAAAAAAAATCGCCAACAAATAAACAAATACTACTGAAAACTCCATTGACCGTTTTTCGCTTGAAAACTTCTTAAAATATCTTTCTTTAAACCTATTATCAAGTGGTCAAGATAGATTCGATTTCCAAAAAATTTGACATCTCTATTAACTTACTACAAAATGGCTTTTATAAATCGTTCTTTTTTTTCTTTCGAGCACTTTATTTATACTTGTAAAAGGCTTAAAGTAAGAACAGAAAATTGAAGAGTTCTAATGTCAGTTCTTTTTCTTTCTATTTCTTGTTCTAAATTTATTTCGCAGAACAACCAGGTTTGAGTACATCCTTCTAATCTTAATTTATTCTTTTTTTTTTCGAACTAGTCGTTTGGTGTTTACGTAATATTTGTTTTCATTTTGAGTGGTTAGAAGAGTCGTTACCAGAGCTACATCCAGTGAAATTACAGGGTCCTTGCTTCCACTGTTCTTATGCGAAGATCGATTAATTGAAAAATCGATGCACTGTTCCCTTTCGAAAATTGAAAGACGACGTTATCTCTTCTGTGTTCACCGACGTTATTAATCGCGAAGAGATCATAAAATTTCTTGTTTGGGGCAAAAATCAGGTTATATTCATTGTAAATCATGCGCAGTCACGGGATTCTTGTTTAGGGAAACTAAGAAATGGCTGCGGCTCATGTATTTTTATTTTTGTTGTTTACATATGATTGAAATTTTTTTAAATATCTTATCACATCTTACTGATTTTACATAGGCCTATAGATTTTATAGCCTATAGATTTTTTTCTTGGCAAATGCCACAAATAATCCCGAAAAGGTTCAAAATAAAAACTGTGAATTAAATAAAACTGCATTTAATGAACTCTTAACTGCAGAAACAAGACAATCTATTGAAACAGAACAAGTAATTTAGAAAATTCCATTTTGAACCCTTAATTAGCTTGCCTTATTTCATGATTGTAATGATAGAAATTTGTAATTAATTTTAATTCCTTTCCCGATATGCTAGAGTTTTGTGTATGTTCAATGAAATTGCATTATTTTAATATTCTCCGAAATTAGCTATCAGTTAATTTAATGAAATTATGATGCTCTGCGTGTGGTGCCACCTGGTTGCGAATTAAAAAATCATTTCAAAATTCCATAGTATTTAAAATAATTATATATCAATAAAAGCTTATAAAATAGAAAATAATCAAAATAAAAAAATCACTTTTTAACGCATTAATGGAAATGGAAATATTTTAGAAAACTACTAAAACTGTATTATCAAATTTACTATGGTTTTCTTCATATTATGCATTATTTTTTTATCCATTATCGGAATTAACAATTTTGTTGCTGATATTAAGCTGTATTAGAAACCATTCGCGACGCTTAAAAATATTGCAATAAATAATTTGTAGTTTTGGTCAAGAATAATCTACATCTGAAACATTTTTATGTGAATTATATGAAACATTCTACATTTGAAACATTTCCTTTTTTTTAGGTAAAAAAAATTTTTTTAATTGTCGATGGCTCGAGCTTTTAGCTGTTGGGTCTCATTTGTTTTTGTACTTATATCAAAATTAATTAATTCCGTCTCGAACCTCTAGTTTGTGGAACTAGTTCATAAGCTCCATTATTCCAAGCTCCATCCATTGATTATGTTTGCCTAAAAAAATTCGTTATAAAAATTGAATTTAAAGAAAATTACTTCTGTGAGTCTTAACATTATAGTAAAATCTCTATCATCTAATGCCTTCAGTTGGTCAAATTCTTGTTAAAGGTTTCAATGTCAAATAAAAATTGATATATTTACCTTCTCACTATTATCCCGGCTGTGCAGTTTCTGTATTAGTGGGCTTATTTCTGCTTCAGACCAATTTTAAAGTGAGTTATCGCCAAGGATGTCCTCTGAAGAGAATGTCAACTATTCATACTTGACAGTGATGTATTGCTTTTTCTTGTGGGTGAGCTTTTGAAGTTCACGAAAAGAAGTAGGTATTAAATTTGTACTTGTGGGAATTTTCAAAATACGATTCTGAAATTATCTTAAAATTTATGTTTTTGATTTATTAAACTCTGCATTGATGTGAATTAAAGAAATATTAAAATCTAAGAATGCCGTTCATAAATTAAAATTTTTGACTTACTCATTTACTATAGTTGATTTTGTAGCTCAAATAGGAATTGTCAGTTAGAGACTAGAGACTCTAAGACTCTATCATAGCTTTTCCACCATATATATATATATATATAATATTTTTAAATCTAAATTTATTTCCTAACTTGTATCTTAAATGAGCTCATGTTAACTTCATTCTAAAATGAATATTGTCTTATTTCCTGATCCAATTCCCACTTTTTTTATTGAATTATGTTTAACATGCGCTTAACAAAATTGCTGATTCTGTTGTTCTCACACCAAGAACGAAAGAATAAGAATCCTTACTCATACTTTTCAAAAATACCTAACATTCTCTTGCTTAAGAGATAACATATGACAAAGAAATCCTTGTAAAATAAATTGACGTTAATTCCAATATTTTCTTATTTACGCATCTGCAAATTGTGTGTGTGTGTGTATATATATTGTTACGACATTTTCTGCCGGGGTTCGTTTGGATAGTGGAAGTTATATGGTCTAAAGAACGCTCAATCAGCAGGCAGAAGTAGAATAAAAACAACGACGTTTATTTACACGAAGATACACAGGACAGCACAAAAGCGACAACTATATACAGCACAGAAGACGATTATCTTCACCCGAGACGTGTAGCATACAACAGCACACACAGCAGCATACAACCAGAATCTACTGCAGACAGTAGCGCACAGCTCAGTTCAGCACTAGCTTGACTCCGTCGCTTCCGACTACTCCGCTCTGTCCACTCTGACTGACTTCGTCGACTTCGACTACTCGATTCCTCTGTCATCTTCGAACTTCACTTGCCTGCTCTTCAACTTCAACTTCAATGGTAGGCTTGTCGGGGCACCCGTCCTTGAGTAGGACTATCCCCTTAATGATGTGGCTGATAGAGCTTTACGTTTAATATTTTGCCATGATATTGTTAAATTATTGATGGAGTTACTGTGGTTTGGTTCTGGTGAAGCAAGCGTTGTGATTGGCTGGGCTGAGGAGGATTGCTGAATGGCGAGAAGCTATTGGTTGTTACTGGTGGAGTGGGTGAGTGGGTATGCTGGCAGAAGTGAAGTTGCCGGGTGAGATTACATGTGTAAGTTTATAACGCTAGATGGCGCCATGGGCGTGGGTTGTTTACATTGATTTGGACAGGTAATGATAAAGGGTTAGACTTGTTAGCGAAAGGGTTATGTTTTAAAGAAGGACGTTTTTGGGTCTTTTAATTCGTGGGTTGGGATCGTATTTAGGGATTAGTTCTATTGCTTCGTTGTCGATGTTAACATGGTTATTAAAAAAGTTAGTGGCTAGTTTTTGGATAAATTTTTTGAGTGGTGGACATTCGATTGCTTTGTAAATTTCTGAGTTGGAGAAGAATCTGGGTGCTTTACAGATGTTTTTGATTTTGCTGTTGCTCGATAATTTTAAAATTGCTTCTGGCAGAATACCCCCCCCTCCCACTGGGCAGGCATAGGTGAGTACTGGACGCAAATAGGCTGTGTAAATAAGTAGTTTGTTTTCCCTATTCATTTTTGAAATCCATGATATTAGGGGATAAAATTTTCTCGCTAGTTCACGGAATTTATTTTTGGTGTAAATAAAGAGGGGTTTCCATGTTAATTTCCTATCAAGAACGACGCCGAGATATTTACAATTCTGAGACCACGGGATAATTTTGTCATTAATTTTAAGCTGGGGGTAAGATTTATTTGCAGGTGATTTATGGAAAATTATGGCTTCAGTTTTCGTAACATTGATTGCAATTTTCCATTTTTCGAACCAGCCTTCAAGTTTCTTGAGGTGTCTGTTGAGTGCTAGTTGTATGTAATTTGGGTTTTTGTTTTTTGCTAGTATTGCCATGTCATCCGCGAAAATGCAGATCATGGTATTAAATTGTTTCGGGATGTCATTAATGAAGATGGAAAACAACACTGGGCCAATTTTAGATCCTTGGGCAACACCGGCTTGAATATTTTTTTCCGTGGATATTGCATTTTTGATTTTGACTTTAAATTTGCGATTTAAAAGATAGAAGTAAATGATTTGAATGAGGTAGTTGGGGGTATTATATTTAATAAGTTTATAAATTAAACCGTATTGCCAAACTCTATCGAAGGCTTTTTGGATATCCAAGAAGACTGCTGCAGATTTTTCTTTGTTGTTAAAAGCTTCTTCGATGAATTCGGTAACACGGTATAGTTGGTGTGTTGTGGAGAGGTTTTTCTTGAATCCGAATTGTTCTGGTATAAGAATTTTATTTTCTTCCAGGAAAGTATTTAATCTTTTAAGAATAATATGTTCAGTTAATTTACTAATTGAGGGGAGTAGGGAGATGGGTCTGTAATTGGTGGGGTTGGTAGGGTCTTTACCGGGTTTGTGAATAGGCACAACAGTTGCTGTCTTCCATCTTGTGGGGAAATAGCCAATAATTAAAATTTTATAAATTAAAATTGTGATTTCGAAAATGATATTGTCAGGGAGATTTTTGAGCATTTTATTGTTAATTCCATCATGACCTGGGGCTTTATTAGTTTTAAGTTTTTTTTATTGCAAGTTTAATTTCGCTGGGGGTAGGAGGTGTTCTGATTTCTTTAAGTGTGTTTTTGTTGAATGTAAATTGGGCAATTGCTTCGTTAACCATATTGTCAGTTTCTAAGTCAATTGTGTCATTGTTTTGAAATTGCTTTTCAAGACTATTGGCAATGCATTCTGCTTTGTCATCGTCTGTAAGAGCAAGAGTGTAGGTGTCATTAAGTGGTGGGATGTTTCTGAATTTCTTTTTAAATGGTCTCACAAGATCCCATATGGTGTTATCTTCTGTATTTGCGTTTACGATTTTGTCTATGAAATTATTTTGTTCAATTGTTTTGTTAAGTTTATTAGTGATTTTCTTAAAGGCTGGATCCCTAGTTAGTTGGAACATCTTTCTAGCGTAATTACGTTCTTTATTAAGCTGTTTTATTTTCGGGTCAAAGTGAAGATTGTAAGGGGTGACGGGTTTAGACGCGGTGATCTTGTTTTGGTTAATAAGTTGCTCTAAGGTATTTACAGCATTATCAATTTTATTTTCCGTGTCAATATTAATGAAATTAAGATTCTTAGTTTTGGCAAGGTTATTTTTGAAAAGGGTCCAATTAGTTTTAATTTTACCAAGGTTATCTGGAAGGGTGTATTTAAAAAAGAAATTAATCATTATGTGGTTGTGGTCAGAGCTAAGTTCGGGATGGAGATTATTTCATAAGGAAATATAAAATCTTTAACGAGGGTGAGGTCTATTGTACTTGCTGAGTGAGTTCCAAATCTTGTGGGGGTGGTAGGAGCAATGATGTCAATACCAGCTCTATTGCAAAAAGTATTAAGAGAGATTCCTCTGGCCGAGTAATAATTGCATCCCCAGTTAATATGATGGGCATTAAAATCACCGGCAATTATTTGGTTGGGGCTAATTTGAATAAGAGTTTCCAAATCGAAAGTAAATAGGGGTGTATCAGAACTGGGGGGAATGTATATGGAGGTGAGTGTTATGGGTTCTTTATATTTAAAATTAATTACTATTACGTTTGCTTCAACATGGTAAAAAGTTGGGGTAATTAGTTCATAGTGGGGGGATATAATTTTTAATTAATATAGCTGTGCCTCCAGCTGCGTTTTGGTTGGGATTTGTGATTTGGCGGTGACTTGTCTGCTCTGGCAGCTGTGGACCCTTTTATAGGTCTCAGGAGGCGGGGCTAGAAGCCTCTCAACCAATCAGGAACGTTCGAGGCGTATCTCGGTTCCTACTGGACGGATCGGGAAAATTCTCGAAGTTTCGGGTATTATCTATTTTGGCGCCGAAGTCGCCAAATTCGTCGCCAAGCTCTGGGACCTTCGACGCGCCACCTGGACGCCGTCTAGTACCGATGACTTTAAAAATTTCTTTCCGACGATGGAACAAACTATGCTGGGAAGCCGAATTGCAGGTTTGTAACATTGCTCCCCTCTTCAAAGACTGACATCCCGGCAGTCCTACTTCAATCCAACAGCTGACGTAGGCTTCCGAATGATGTGAGGACAATGCTTTAGGTGACTTCCGGTCTTTCGAAGATGACATCGTTTACTAATTTGGCAGCGACTGAAGATCCATCCAAACCTTCTCAATGCTTTTGACCCGGACCTCTTCGTCGTTTCAGATTGTACATCCAGACTTGATTCCGCTCCTTAAAATGCAGGATGTCCCATGGAGCCAAACGCTGGATCGTAGTAGAGACCTCCGGAATGAATTCTTGCCAGGCTTTTCGTTTGGTCACTTTAAACTTCTTGCATCGAACCAATCGTATGTCAGGATGATCCAACGGTGCTTTCTGAAGTCCACTCGAAAGCCAGGTATTCGCCTTCGTCGCCAAAGTTTTCAAGGGAATACGTCCACCTCTTCCCGGTCTATTCTCGACCCTCGAGAATTGTCCGACGCTCTCTACACTGGATCTTCTGAAGAGTACATCTGCCTTTACGGGAAGGGCTCTTCTGCAACGACACAACATGTCCGGATGCACAGGAGATTCGTCGGCTCCTATTTGCATGACACTCCTCGGAAAATCCACAGCAAATCCGAATTCTTGAAGGAAATTGAGACCGTGACTACAGGGATCAGCGATTCTAGCCACGTAGTCTTCTTCCGTGTCACTATGCCAGGAGATACCAAGAGGCTTGCAGAGAGGTAGTCCCTTTAATCTTTGGGACGAATCCAATCCAAACAGGGTCGCATCAACTCTTGCATCCATAGGCATCGAGCACGGGTCGCCACCAACAGACCCGTCCGAAGAAAGTCCATCTTCTCTATCCCCAAGCGCTTGCACTTCCGGTTCCACTTCAGGGGACTCATTCGGAGAAAACTGTTTCAGGTCCGCAATTATTTGACATTCTCCCTGTTCGCTCATCTCCTCATTAAACCTTGGCTCATCCTCCGGATGGCTAAATTCCATTTCAGTGACACCGGTCTCCATTCGGTCTTCAGTTTTTTCTCCTTTCACCTGGCTCTCGTTACTTCCTCCAATTTCTTCTGTGATATCTTGGACTTCTTCTGTTTTATTACATTTATCTTTTAAAATTTCCTTCCACGACAAAATTCCTTTCTTAAGCTCCTCCTGTCCGGATTTCATCTCTTGCTCCATTCTTTCTTTTCTTTTCTTCATCTCATCTTGTCCTTGCTTCATCTCATCCATAGATTTCTTCATCTCCTCTTGTCCAGGTTCCATAGATTTCTTCATCTCAGCCAACAGAGCCAATAACTCACCATTACCGCTATCAACCATTGTTGCTTGGGATCTCGTCAGCACCATACACTGTTGACCACTATCCCACTTCTGACACCAAATGTTACGAAATCTTCTGCCGGGGTTCGTTTGGATAGTGGAAGTTATATGATGTAAAGAACGCTCAGTCAGCAGTAGAATAAAAACAACGACGTTTATTTGCACGAAGATACACAGGACAGCACAAAAGCGACAACTATATACAGCACAGAAGACGATTATCTTCACCCGAGACGTGTAGCATACAACAGCAGCATACAACCAGAATCTACTGCAGACAGTAGCGCACAGCTCAGTTCAGCAGTAGCTTGACTCCGTAGCTTCCGACTACTCCGCTCTATCCACTCTGACTGACTTCGTCGACTTCGACTACTCGACTCCTCTGTCGTCTTCGGACTTGACTTGCCTGCTCTGGCAGCTGTGGACCCTTTTATAGGTCTCAGGAGGCGGGGCTAGAAGCCTCTCAACCAATCAGGAACGTTCGAGGCGTATCTCGGTTCCTACTGGACGGATCGGGAAAATTCTCGAAGTTTCGGGTATTATCTATTTTGGCGCCGAAGTCGCCAAATTCGTCGCCAAGCTCTGGGACCTTCGACGCGTCACCTGGACGCCGTCTAGTACCGATGACTTTAAAACTTTCTTTCCGACGATGGAACAAACTATGCTGGGAAGCCTAATTGCAGGTTTGTAACAATATATATATATATATATATATATATATATATATATATATATATATACATTGTTCAAAAACATTTTCAGTTGATTTGTGTCTCTTTTCGGCCATCTTCGGATTATTTATGATAACCCAATTTCGCATATAATTAGTATCATTTTTGTTAGAAAGCACCAATGCAAATTTATAAAATTGAGTTACTAAATAGTTGCGATTTCTAGAGTCAAATTAATAATAAAGAAATTTTTTTTCTCTAAATCAGTCTATTTAGCACACTTTCTGTTGCAGATGCATCACAGAAATTACCTTTAAATTAATTAGTCTCGCAATAACTAGCTAATTGCTTAATTAATATAGAAAGATTAGTTTCTATGAAACGCTGCCTCTTGGATTAATCTTACTAATCCAGCACAAGCTAAATCCATTAGCTCAGTAATTATGAACTGGAGAAATGATAAAGCTTCTGTTCATAAGGCTGATAGTGAAGTTCCCAGTATCGTCGAAAGTCTAACTTTACCTCTCGCGTATAAAAATAAATTACTCTATTGGATGATATAGAGGACATCGTGTTTCTCTAGGAGGAATGTTTCTGACAATCATTCCTATTCTTCGATTGCAGAATGCAATACACTGTTAAGCGCAACAGGCATTTGATATCTTTTGCATATTCAGTTCAGTTATATTAAGGTCCCATTTTAAAGCAACACTAGAGTTACTTTGGAACATACTTCATAATTTTGAACCGCGGTCAGATGACGAAGACACACATGAGCCATCAACACATCTGAGTCACGCTGTATTAATTATGGATGAATTATGTTTGGATAGATTATGCATGTTTTATAATATAAAGTAATTTAAATGACTAGCCGCCGTTAGCGACCAGCATTTCGCTGTTTAAATGGCTTAGTTCTGTGATAACGGGGTGACTGACTGTAAATTAAAAAAAAGACTATCAAACCAATGGTATTATGTCAGCAAAGTTTGGTGATTACATTTTGTCATCATAAAAGTGAAATTACAAGTATATATTTTATTTTAAATTATTCTTCCACAATAAACATAAAACCTTCTGGCTAGCTTGCTGGGCATATAAAATAATGGCGAAATCGGTCCTATCTTCGAATTGGAATAGAAATTTGTTTTGAAATATTTCCCGAAGCTTGAAGGAACTGACGGTAGGCGATCATAGATGACTATCTATTAGATCTTATATGAAATAAAAATCGGTGAAATCGGTACAAGGGTTGTGGGGAAATCTATTAAGTTTTATTCGATAAAGATAGTGGAGTTAAGTAGTGCTTCTGAAATTTCTCTTGAAGTTGGCGTGTGAGAGCAGGCGACCATTGATGATATATCTAGGGACCATAAACTTTCTTACGGAATAAAAATTAACGAAATCAGTTAAATTATTTGGCTAAATATTGATGCTTAGAATTTGCCAATTATTTTTGAATATATAATAATACGAGAAATAATATGTGGAGTATACTCTCAATTTCATTTCATATTGTATAAAATATATGACTTCACTTTATTGTGCGAAAAATATTTTAAGTTTTCAAATAAATTATTTTCTTATTGCATATGCCATAATGTTTCATTAAAAAAATAATCTATAGAATACCATTAAAATACTTTATATGGAAATTGTGTATATTTAAAGTTTCTAATATTATTTTAACTTACGGAGAGAAAGAACTTCCTGGAATATTCGAAATTTAATGATATTTCTATATAAAACTAAGAAACACAAAAAAAGGAATTTACTGGAAGATCGCATCTATAATGCAAACGATTAATTGAACCTTGTCTTCTTCATTTAAACTAAGAATAAAATATTTTCGATAAAATAAAAATTTCTGCAAAATAATAAAAAAAATAATAAATAATTTCTGCAAAAGATTTCATTCGAAAATAATAATGCATCAGAACAAAAAAAAAGTAAATAAAATAAAACAAGACTTTAAAATGAGAAGCCGTAATTGAAATCATTAAAAATGTACGATAATACGAGATTTCTTGCCGTTGTTTAAGTAGCAGAAAGAATATTTCAAATTTTGTTCTTTCATACTTATTATTATTTAGAAGGCAGAACAGAAAAGTCAACTTTCATTTTAAATTCCCTTAAGTAAAAAATAATTTCATTAGGCTCTTTTTATTTTACATCAAAAAGTTTTAAATTACTCTTGATTTATTATCTTCTTTTGCTTATGATTCTTTTTTATTTCTTTCATTTTTTTTTCTTTTTTAATATAAAATAGACCCAACGGTAAATATACTGATGAATAAAATTTATAAAATATTTTTTTTTTCATTTCTTTTAAGAAAATCACATGTTAGGCGGCAGCTGAAGTGGTCTCCCCAAAACTTTCTCGCATACTGACGAAACCATCGTTAAGAAATATTAACTTTTGGCGTGAATTCAGCATTTTTACTGAATCTATCGTTTGATCCTTGGCTGTTTTTGGCGATTAATCCCTGACTATTAATAGTATTCGAAAATCAGAATTTGTGTTCTAGGACGTGTCTTATTCCACTGAATGAAATCAAAATTGGACTCAGAATTACAATTATAGTCACACATACCAAATTTGAATACTTAAATCTTTACATTTTTGAATTATCCCTTCTGAAAGAACAGATTGATAGACGATCAAACCTTAGTCGCATATGGCTCAAACTTTGATAGGTGTTTACACTATAGATGTTAAATCTCTGTACCAAATTTTATCTATCTAGCTGTCATCATTTTTAACTATCGTATTGCTTTATATTGGAACAGCCGAATAGACAAACTTCCTCTGAATGGAGTTCGCTCAAAATTTGACAGAAATCTACAAATTTGGGTGTTTTTCGAATTCAGAGAAATCTGAAACATGGAAATTCATCAACATCTTGAGTTCGAATTTCTTAGCGATTGCAATGCTTTCCTTATACTTCTTATATGAGAAAGTAAAATAGGATTATTTGGTGGCCACAGTGCATAGTATGGCCTTAATCCATTGTGTTTATCAAAAATATGAAGCCTAAATCTTTCACTCAGCGTAATACTTCTCCATACGAGAATTCTTGGGTCAGCGAAACGATTTCTTTCCTTGATATTACACCGATGAAATTTTGGTCCTCTCCTGTCTGTCCAGAATTTTTAGTCACATGGGAACAGTTTTAATATATGAATTGGGTATAGATTATTGTTGACTACCCCAATCGATAGTTTTTCTACGCCATCGTAAACTTCATCGTCACTTACTAGTGAGGTTATGCATTTATCGAAACGATGCGATATTAGAGTAGGCCATATTGTGAAGATATCTGGCTATAATAAATCTCAACAACTGACACTATGTTGCTTATTCAAACTGCTCGCATTGTTTTCTGACGAACAGCAACGATATCTTTTTGTTTTCGAAGCTGCACAACTGTAATCTATCGATAGAATATTTTTTAAAGAGGCTGCGGTGGCCTGGTGGTAAGGTATAGGATTCGGAACCGGAGGGTTTCAGTTTCGTGTCCCGATTCCACCGAAGAACCGTCGTGTAAGCGGGTCTGGTACACGGTAAATCCGTCCGGACCAAACGTCCTCCTGCTGGCCTGATATGGAGAGAATTGTGCCAGCTGAGGTAGCGTCCTCGTCATCTGACCGCGGTTCAAAATTACGAGGTCCGTCCCAAAATTGCCCTAGTGTTGCTTTAAAACGTGACGTTAATATAACTAAACTAAACTAATATTTTTTTAATTAAATAAAGTAATTATAAACATTTTCGCCTGTTAGCGATTGTTTAAAACTCTTTTGTCCATAGAAGTAATACTATTGGTTGGTGAAACATATTCCCTACATATCGAACTACACATTTCCTGTTTAGCAATCATTCTTTATCGTATAAAATCATTAAAATATTACAATTATCAAAAAAATTTAAACTCAAAATTTTAATGAATTTATAATACATTTCAAACGTTCTTCCTGAGTGTGAAAAATGCATTTTTGAAATTAAATCTGTATGTGAACACGATAACTCAAAAACACTTTGAAATCGATCGATGAAATTTAGTACATGGTTTATATACCAAATTTGTTGGTTTTTGTTAAATTCTGAACGAAATCCATTTCGAGAAAGTCTGGCTGACTTGTTTTCTGATTATCATTTGTAATCATTTGTAACGCATTCAATGGATGCGTAAAATTTGATACAGAGTTTTTAGCATCTAAAACGTAGATTCTTATCAAATAATCAGCTTTATTTATAATTAAAACTGGTTAATTTGGAACGGAATTTTCAAAACTGATATTTTTTTTTTCAAGTTACGTTAAAACTTTTTAATATATGATTTATGCTTAAAAAATAAATACTTCTGAAAGCAAACAAAGAATCTGATCTGCTTATTATTTCTAGCCGAACTTCTAAAATGTGTTGTGACTGTGGTGGCTTGGTGTGGCTGTGGTTATGCGATAGAAACTTGATACCAATGAAGAACTATTATGTGAACAGATCTGATACTCGTAAAATACGTCGGGATCAAATGATTTTGTTGTTGTTGTTAGTGTGGCGCGTAAATTTTGAAAGTGGAATGCCAGTGGAATCCACCATCCTCTTCATCTGATTGCAGTTCAAAATTATGAATTTAGGCCTGAATTAATCCTCCTATTACTTCAAAACAGGACTAAATAAAACTAAACTTTTACTATCTACCATCGCATGCATACATTGCATTACATTGGTATGCATCGCATGCATACCATCGCATGCATGTACATATATCTTGAGAATAGTGAAAAATACGATGCAGAATGGTTCTGAAGCTTTAAATTTGAAATTAAACATAGTTATTGTAGGGAAATAATTTCTTATAAGTAAAACAAAGAAATAATGTTTAATTAAATAAGGT
>JAPMOR010052242.1:1243840-1258186 GCA_026543865.1 Argiope aurantia | reverse complement strand
TATTGGAGTTTGATGACGAATCATTTAAAGATTTACAACAATATAAAGCAACAAAAAATAAATACATTTTTTTATTGTTTTTCTGGAAGTCATCTTCATAAATTTCAGAACACACTTAGATTCGAAATTGGCTTTGATATACCAGAATTAAATTTAAAAAAACACTGAAACGTCTAGTTTTTAAATTCGTACTGAACAAAAATTCTCCACTAACGATGTATTCAGTTCAGTTCTAAATTAAATTTTTGCTGAGCTGTTTGTTTCTAATCACTCAGAAGGTTGAGTTAAAAATAGTTAAAGAACATATGGTTTTACTCCAGTGAGCCTATGTTTCTTTAGATATACATCCACGATGTTGTGTTTCCAATGATGACTTAAAACAGAAGCCCTTTAGTTTCTACTGTTAATTAAGAAAAATCAATCGTTATTTGTTAGTGAAAATCTATACTGCTTGTGATTACTTAGTGAAAGTATAACCACCTACTATATTCTTTAACCCATTTATTTATTAAATGAATTTTGAACGTGATTAATACATTCAGAAACTCGAAAACAAACAGAAATAGTGTAATTTCTTATGACGTTTATTTATATGTGATAATAATAATATATATATCTTATTTCTGTGATGAGCATAATACTCCATTTTTTAGGATCAATAAAATAATCGGTTTCTCAATAAAAAGTTTGGAAAAGGCACTGAAGTATCATTCAGCACACAAAAAGGCTATTCCAGCTTCTGTTGGAATATCATTCCAGATTACAAAGTTTTTCATTCTCGATTTCTTTTCTCATCTCTCAGGGAATTCGCTGATTCACGTGGTGTAGCGGTTACAATTACTGCCTTCTCCTTTCTTCATAGGTGGCGCTACTAGAGCCATGTTTTCCCATGATTCCTCATTCTTGTCTCTTGTGTTGTCCTTGCTTGCCGTGTGTATTTGTTCTATGCCTTGTTCTTCAATATGCTTGTGTTAAATGTTTGTGCCGTGGAACTTAACCCGCTAATAAAAGTAGTTCCTGAAACTGAACTCATTCTTTCATCCATGGCATAACACCTAATAAAGAGTCTCGTCCCTCTACACTGGTACTTTTTTTATCTGGTTTCCTTTATCACCCCAGCGGCAGCACTAAAAGATGGCAGAAAGATACAACTCATATTAAACTCAGCCTCGATTCTTATATCTTTGTTTAAAAAATGTTCATTGTATGAGTATGAAAGTATTTCTCAAAAATGTTAATTTTTTTTTTTCGAAATCCGAATTGTTTGTTAACCGATTACATATTGTAATTCACATATTGGAAATTTTGCTGATCATGGAAAAGAATTTAAAACTTATAAATTGTGTCCTAATGTGGACTTAAATTTCCTTCTGATATAACAGTTCTGAGTTTTACATTATAACTTTAAACGAGCATTTTTGTATGTATAAATTTATTTCGTGTATTTCAGAAACTGCTTTAACGATTTGGATCAGATTTTTTATTTAGATAATGTTTTGCTTTTTGAGTTTATCTGTATAGGTGTCTTCTGAAAAAAAAAACGCGATTTTACACAAACAAAACATTTTTTTATAACTAACTATTGGAATAAGCATATTCAACTTCCGCTTCGAAGTGTGGAAGGTGCAGTGTAATGGTCCAGAACAACTTGAGTGACGCATATTTTGCGGGTCCTCGGTTTGAGTCGCGCTTTTTGCTTTATTTTTTTAATGTATTTATGTTTAATATTTTTGCTTTTTATCTGTATAGGTATCTTTTCTGAAAAAAAGCGATTTTATACACACACACACACACAAACAAAAAAAAAACATTTTTATAACTACCTATTAGAGCTTTTTTTTATTTGCTCTCATACTGACAATTTCACCGTGATAAAACTAAATTTAAATTCAAAAAGTATGAGTAATTATAGTTAAACTCCTAAATGAATACTGTAATACAGCGGATTGTTTCGAATAACATGTTAAACTAAATGCATTCATGATTTTTTCTGACCAGTTCATATGTAGGTAAGATTGAAAAATATTCATGTGTAATCAGTATGTGATTCGCATCTAAATATTTTATCCGAAAAAAAAACACGATTTTACAAAAAAAAAAAAAAAAAAAAAAACCTGCTGAACGAAGCTTTTTTTTTTCAAATATTGATTAATTATTAATAAATAAAATAATAATCAAACTTTTTTTAATAAATCACATTTAAATTTCAAGGAGTTTGATTTTTCAAAATTCCACTAAGAGAGTTCCAGCTGAATTGTATGCAATTTCCATAATTCAATCTTTTAAATTAATTATTTACATCTTAATTTACCTAAATCAATTGCATAATTATACTGTGTTCGTTTTCTGAAATTAATAATGAAAGTGAGGAACCTGTTCTAAAATATTATAATTTTATTCTTTTCCCATTATATTCGATCGTTTTATTGTTTAAAATACAAATGCAAATTATGTTCTGAAATATAGTTTTATTTTAATTAAAGAATGAGACGAAACTATTGAAAAAATTTGTAGTCTGAGAAGTTATTTTATGAAATTTTATATTGGTTAGATCTTGCTACTGCTTCAATATTGATTTTTCAATTATTTTTAGAAATGCGTTTAAATTACGTCGTATTCGTCAAAATAGATTACTTTTTAAAGCAAGCCCTGCGGAAAATGTCTGTCTAAATTAGAAATGATTTAGAAACTCATTTCATTTATCTAAAACCTGTCACCAATTTCAAATACTTTAAATTCTTTCAGCCGTCATTTATCATTTCTTAGAATCATTTCTTCTGTCATTTTTATAAAGATGTGGTAGATTATTTTTATCTCTCTTGCCGCATTTGTGAAGACATTTTCAGTGCGTTATGTTGGCATCAGTAGTGATATCTATTAGTGTATTTTATTCAGTTTTATTAAAATTATGCCTGTGTATTTTTTTAATTTTATAGGTTATTAGAATCTTCTTTTAGATCGAAGATATCATAGCTTGGGAAAGATTTTAATAAAAATTTGAAAAATAATTCAGTGGAAATTCATTTCAGAGAATATATATATATATATATATATATATATATATATAGAGAGAGAGAGAGAGAGAGAGAGAGAGAGAGAGAGATTTGGTTGAATAGGCACAAGCTGAGTAACTGTTGAAAATTCTTGCCTGTGTACAGAATTTTGAATTTTCGGAGATAGTGTCAGTATTTATAAGAAATAATTCTGGTATGTTCTTAACAAATAATTCTGGAGCGTTCTAAGTAATCTATAAATGTTCTTAAAAGTAAAGTAATTTAAAAGTAAATAATCTGTAATGGTTCTGTAAAAAAAATATTGAACCAATTTTTTTAAAAAAGGTTTAAAAAAAACTTCTTTATAAATTTGAATTACTGATTATCAATTATCTTCGGATCTTGCGAGGTTCTATAAAACTTAGTTTGTATTATATTCTCTTTTACAGTAGTATCTTAATAATCCGACAATATTAAAGCAAAGGACTGCCGAATTAATAAAGATACACAAAAAAGATGGTGCCTTAATGTATTGCACAAAATACTAAACAAAATTGCTCTATGCATATTAAATATTTCAAAATCAACAAAGGCTTATTGCTGACATCGCGTTGCTTATATATGTAAGTAGCGGTTGGTTCGTTTTGCGCTATCTATCGATTTTTGAAGTGACCAGTATTGTGAAATGCTAGATTACAGATACATCATTGTACTTGATATTTTGCATCCTCAGAGAACGGAAATCATACTTATGCTTGTTGAAAATAATATTATCTATACTTATATAAAGCTCAATGTGTGTGTGTGTGTTGGCGCTATACAGGCCAGACCGTTTGACCTACAGCTACCAAATTTAGTACATGTATACCTTGGAGGTCGGGAATGTGCACCTAGGGCTCCTTTATTTGAATTTTTAGTTAGAATTTTCACTATTAATTAAAAACTAACTTTCCCGCCAAAAAATCTTTTCATTTTCCCCACCACCAAATGAGTAAGACTTCAGTTTTTTTTCCCAACAGTAATGAGGCTAGACTTAAGATTTTTCGACCGATTATTTCAAGCGATTCTGTTTATTTTCTTAATGTTTGATGCATTGAAAATTAAAAATTGTTAATGAATCTATCTTTCAGATTCCTTCCGAAGTACTTTTGAATTAAAATAAAACAGAATAAAGGGAATAAAAAATTTCTAATCTGCATAGCGTTACCCCAACTGGCGTAGAAAAATTCACGCATTTGCGTTACCATAACTGGCGTTGAAAATTCACGCATGCGCATTGTGTTCTGATTGTTGACAACGGATACAGACGTTTTGAAGGCTTAACCTATTTTCGACAGATTATTTTAAACGATTCTGTATATTTTCTTAGAGTCTCATGCATTTAAAACTAAACATTGTTAATTAATTGATCTGTTCATGATGAATCTGAGAAAATTTTGTACAAAACTTCTTAAGATATTACATAAGAAAGATATTCTTTAGTGCCCTTAAGGTTTAGTTTAAATACTCAGCGACTCTGTTTTCAGTACTCATATTTTAAAAAAATGCTTCGTTTCAGTAAAATATTTCCTTATATTAATTGCAATTTAACCATTTCCACTTTAATTTAAAGCATAAATTCTAGGGGAGCTAAAAGAAAATTAGAGAGATACATATTATGTTATGGTTGAAGGCCTTTATAATATTATGAATGAATTATATGACTATCAAAATTTGTAGCTTTAAAATATTTTGACGAAGAAGCTATTAAAATTAGGAGTTACATAAAATATTTAATTATTAAAATTTTAACGAGCATTAAGATTGGTGAACCGGCTGGTCGCCAAAGGCGGCTAGTATTTTAATAAGATAGAATTTACCGCTGCCCAAATATGTACCTGCATCATGGCCGCTATAATTGCGTAGTATCATTTACAACAATATTTCGGCCCTTAAAAAGAAAAAATTCCTCTACATATAATATAGTGCAAATGTATTTTTAATCTTTCATATATTTAATATATTCAGCATTGTAAACTTCAATAGTCAAAAAGATTTTTGGAAAAGGTTCACATAATGTAATTGCAAAATGATATATTAAAGACGTCGTAAATTTTGTAAATAATTTAAAGTTAAAAAAGAAAGTAGGTAATTTATTAAACAAAGTACATAGAAAAAATATCATGGTATTCAAAATATTACGCTAAGCACATAAAAGATGAAAAATCGCTTTCAATGCACACTAAGTTATCATATGTAAACTGAACACAAAATTTCTGCTCTTTACTCTTTAATCTTAACTATAAAAATTAAAGCACAAGCATCTGCTGATGTCTTCGTAAACATTTATCCGTATAATGACGAAATAAAAAATACGAAGGGGGACTATACTTTTATTATATAGGGGATTATAAAAGTATAGTTCCCCTGCAGTATATAGTAAAGAGGGACTATACTTTACATAACTATACTTTTCATTTTACAGATGAAAGGGCGGAATGGTTACATTTTCATTTACTTAATTATAATAGTAAATGTTAATTGTATTATTACATCAGTACAATGAATGCTTTCGGAAATAGAAATTTAAAAGTATCAGGAATTGAATTTTATCTGAGTGCTATATTTTACACTATTTTCTTATACTATTATAGTTTATACTATTTCTTTTATTATGGTGTTGATTTGATGAAATGTAAACACCAATTGTTATTTCGTCTACCCTGATTATCCGCAATTCGGCATTAAAGAACTGTCTTATTTTGTGAAGGTTGTTGCTTTGCAACTGGAAATGTTGTACCAAGAAATCGATTTAGGCCGATGAATATTTTAACTGTGCAGACATGCATTTAAAACTGCGAAATATTAAATTTTCACAATGAAATATATTAAGAAATTTCTCTGAGAATTAAGAAAATATCATGTTTCAAAGCTATTGACTCAGAGTGATCGATGGTATTCTTTTTTTAACAACAATGGAAAATGTTCATCTTCATATTGCCAATACAACTGAAAATAGAAGGCTTGGAAATCGCCCAGAATTCCACGATTAATCTTCAAAAATCAATAGTTTAATTTCCCTGATCTAACTTTTGCTTTTTACATCAGTTTAGTAACTGTCGAATAAAGGTACATCATTAAAACAGAGCTTGGCGCAAGCGGGTAACTATTGATTAACATTTCTTTTTGCTCCATTGGCAACACTATGCTTATCGTGTGGCCAGATACAATGCGTTCAGGTTCAGATTAATGGAATGGTTACGAATTCATTTGTGCAGATAATGGAGTTTCTGCATCATAATAAAGAACCGCCCCATTGTGTTTGTGACATATTCAGAGATATCTGAATTTCCGATATTGCGAGGATGCAACCTGCTTGGAAATTGTCCAATTTTCGTCCTGGAAGATGACTTTCGATCCTCATATTTTTTATTTCCTTTTGTCACATTTTCTTTTCCAGGCGCTTAAATCTGCTTTGCTACACTTTGTTATTTATAGAGGAATAGATGCACTTGGCACCATTACATATGCAAGTCTTCTGTCATAGCAATGGGGCTTAGTGAGAAAAAATATTTTTTCACCAGTTTTATTTATGTCAATATGGCAACGGTTCAGACGTTGGACTTACGTTAATTGTCCTTGCATACGGCTGTTTCTCGCTCATATTTAGGTGTAATGGTTTCTTTAAAGAAATTTTGTTCAAATAAAATGGTGTGTTTAAATGTTTGGGATTTTATTTAAGAACGAAAAACTAATATTTCAACTTTGTTTTCTTATATCCTTTTTTACTGACTGATATCCAATACCAAACATACAGCCATGTTTTGTATAGTCAGTCCAACAACTTAAAGCAACAAATTGTTATTTATCCAAATTAAAATACATACCGACTGGACTATATATTTATTATTGAAATTTAGATTATTTATATTTAAAATATATTGAAAATCTGAAATTAATTCTTTTTAAGATGTTAGAAGATTGTAGTGAAAATGATAGTTTAGCACTACAAAGAATTTTAAATTTCCGTTTAGTTTTTACCGGAACTTATAAACTCATTCTATTATAAAATGAATTTTCTCAAAGACCCAAAAGTTTGTTTCTTTAACCAAATCCAATATCTCATTTAAAATTTTGGGTACAACCTAAAAGTTATTAATATTTACCTTGTTAATGTAAAAATTACTTTCATTTTAGTTAGTTTAGATTTTCATTAAGAAGAGCGCATACTTTCTATTCTGGCTAAATATTTCATTATAATCCAAAGTAATAAAAAGCTAATACACCATTTCTCCATTGAAATTCGTTCGTCTAAGAGCTCAAAATTTGTTTTAATGTCTTCAGTACTTCCAGAAAGACGATCCTCTAAGACGACTCCAAGATTTTCTAGACACCATTATATTCGTATATGCGTCTCCGGAATCGAAAACGACTTTTCAGTTCGCTGACAAGATTAGTTTAATCCGTTTCGTAAAGTCTAGTCTACATTTCCAAATGGAATCAAAACGGATCGTAAAATGTTGCGAAGCACCGACTCAATAAAACTTGTCTGCGTGGGTTTTTTTTTTTTTTTTTTTTTTTTTTTGGCTATCTGAATGAAGGAAGGTGGATTCGCGAAGCAAGATTCAACTCTCTGGAAAGAGTGGTATTTGGCATCGAAAAAAAAAATTCAGATTGAAGTGATTGGTTCAAAAAATATTTCAATCTCTGTTAAGTTGTGAATATAAAATATAAAGGCATATCGAGGAAATTTAATGTTGCTTTAATAATATTCAGAAAAGAAACTTTTAGAGTATTTTTCAAACTTATTTTTGATGATATACATCTATACTGATAATAAAGCTCAATGTGTGTGTGTGTGTGTGTGTGTGTGTGTGTGTGTGTGTGTGTGTTGGCGCTCTACAGACCAAACCATTCAACCTACAGCTACCAAATTTGGCACGTGTATACCTTGGAGGCCGGGAATGTGCACCTGGGGGTTATTTTTTCGAATTTTTAACTAGAATTTTATTTATTTAAAAATTAAGCGAAATTTTGACGTGTTTCTGCTATAACTGCCGAAAATATTACCGTAGAAAAAAGATTTTTACATGACGTTAAAGATAAAAAATTTATCTTTTAAATGACACTACTGTTTTAATCTTAAAATTAAATTTCTATTTTTAATGAATTTTTAAATAAATATTTTAACTATGTTTTTCAATAATTTTTTTCGTCAAAAATAAAAATGAGGATTAAGCACGTTTCGCATTCATGAGAAAAAAATAGCTTTTTTCAAAGTGTTGTCATCACATTGATTAAAGCTCTAACTGAAAATAAATTAAATCTTTTTGGAAATGAAATCTGCAAAATTATAATTTTCGGCAAGTGTCTGTAAGAAATGAAACAAATATGAAATATTATTTTTTCTAAAAAATAAATTCAAGAAAAATTATTTTATGATCTTTTACACTCTCTATACAGGGTGTTTATTCAGTCCCGGATCCATTTTGATATTTAATGACTCATAAAATAATGAAGATGTAAACAAACTTATGGCATTTATTGATGGAATAACTCATATATTTTCCTTTTCAGGTTTCAATATTTTTACTTTTGTAAATATCGTCTGCGCGTGTTTTTAATTTCAGATAATTTCATTTTCCGGTCTAAATATCTGTACTTTTCTAAATATCGTCTGCTTATTAATTGCATTTTTCTCTCTTTTGTTTTTGGAAACTATTGAAATGTTATGTTTACTTTTGATGTGTTTGTTCTATGTAGTACTTTTGTATGTGATGTTTTATTCGAGCGGATATTAAGGAGAATGCATACACCACAAGAGAACGCACAGGTTTTATGGTGGCCATAGAGTTAATTTCCAATCAACTAAATTACTCACTTTTAAGAGTTAATTTCCAATCACTTAAACTAATTGATTTATGAAGATTTGAATATCACTATTCAATAAAAAAAGGATAATTTTAGATTTTCCATCGATCGTTTCAAAGAAAATACGCCAATCAGCGCGCAGGTTTCTCAAGATTAATTGGCCTAAGATTATGAAAATGGTGAGTTTTTCTAAATTTTTAACATTTAAAACTTCATAAATAAGTCTTAGCTGATCATGGAAAATAGAAACATTCATTCATTTATTTAAAATTTATTGTGTGCAGAATATTTATCAGAATATGATACCTTACTGCATTAAATTTAGACTTCATAATTTTTGAAATATATTTATAAGCAGGAACAAAATATTATTATTGATTTCATTTCAGTCCTTTTGAAAGCAAAACTAAAAACTGAATTTTATACTGAATCTCAGAAATTTTTGTTGAATTATTGTTTGAGATATTACATAAACTATGAAAAATATTTTGTAGTTAACATAAGACTTAAATACCGAGCGATTCTGTTTGCAATACTCATATTCAATAATAATAATAATTAATAAATAACAATAAAGATGATTAATAAAATAAAACTCTTGGTTTTATTAAAAAATATCTTAATATTAATTGCAATTTCGTCATTTACATTTTTAATTAAAGTTGAAGTTTTACCGGAAATGGCAACAAATTAGCAAAATATATATAGTAAATTGAACGAAACGATCTAAACAATATAAGTTTGGTATGACTATCAAAATTTGAAGATTAAAAATGTTTTGTTTGAGAATCCTTTAAGAGACCAGTTACTTAAAATATTTAATTGAAAATTGTAGCGAGCGGTAATACTGGCGAACCGGCTGGTCGCCAAAGGCGGCTAGTAATCAATAAATCAACCTGCTATTTGAAAAATGAAATAAAGAGATACAAGAATATTGGAGAAGATGTTAGTTTTATATTTTCATATATTTTATGATTTTTCTAATCTTAATTAATTATTTAAAACATAAAAAGTTTTAATAAATATATCGAATTTAATTTTCATTTCTATATTGATTGCAAAATTTTGTCACCAGAGTTAAATGAAATACGAATTTTCTGAGCTGATATAGAGTATAGATTAATTTTTTACCGATCACTTTTAATATTGCTCTGTAGCAGTTGCATTACAATTCAAGTCCTGTCTCCTTGCCGGGATGTCGTCGGAGCCAGACGGGGAGGATGTAGAAGTTGCATTACTCTTATCTTCTCTTTTGTATACTAGATGGCGATGCCTGATTAGGCCATCCCATATGCAATCCCACAGTGCATTGCGATTGTAATTAGAATGAGATGTGACGCTGAACTGAAAAGCCGCGCGCGCGAATGTCTTGTCTTTGTGTTTGTAATTGTTTAGTGTGTGAATGTGATTATTAAAGAAATGTTTCCAACAACATTCGTCCTGTTGCTTCCTGCACAGATCATAATAATCTACATACCACCACAGCTCTAATTAAATTTAATATTTAGCTCGTCAATTTTTAGTACTTTATTGTTACGTTAATACGTTCATTGATACATTAAATATGTATAAAAAAGAACGAATAACACAATATATTTGTATAAGTTGAAAAATTCACTTTTAAATACGACTTTTAGGTGTGTTAATAACTAATTTAAGTTTCAAGCGAATATTTAGTTTTCTTTAGATCATAGGCAAATAATGGACGCTATATCATGAGCAGATTTTTGTGTTTATCAATTTAAAATTAATAATGAACTTCTAAATTCTCTTGAGTTTTATCAAAGCGTATAATAATTTCTGTCACAAAATTAATCATCTCGAAACTAAAATATAAAATCGTCTATCTTCAACCAAAGTCCAAAACTTAATTTAAAACTTTGTCCGCAAACTAAAAGCCATTACTTTATAATAAGTTTGTGTTTCCTTTTTTGTTTAAAAATTGTTTTCGTTCCAATCCTCTTAGCCTTTCATTAAGAAAAGCACTCAAATCCTTTCCTGGCTAAACATTTCATCTTTCTTCAAAGTTCTTTTCTCGACGAGCCAAGTAATAAAAGATTATACAACGTTTCTCCATTCAAATTCTCTCGCTTATGAGTTCAAACTTCATTTTAATTCCATCGATGCATCTAGAAACGCGATCCTTTGAGGCAACAGCGAAAATGTTGAGGACGCTATTATGTGTCGCATCTCACCCTTGTGAATCAAATTGGAATGCTTCAGTTTGCTGCCAAGATTTGTTTAATATAAATCCATTCGTTCCTAGATGGGTTCCTATGGCTAATAAAATGTTCGTAAACACCGATTCGATGAAAATTTGCATTCGTCTTTCTCTTCCAAAATGACGATTTATTAAAAACATTCTTTTATCTGAATAAGAAGAAAAGCTTAGCCAAGCAATATTCGATTCAATTAGAGCAATCTTAGCAATAAAAAAATGTTTTAATGAATGAATCGGAATACTTATTCGAATTGTTTTTGTGAATGCAAAATTGAAAATTGTTGGGAAAGATTCTTAGAATTATAAAACTCAGAAAAAAAAATCTGAAATGTTTTTTTATTTGTTCATTTCAGAACCTAAGATATGAATAGCTGATTCGAACAAAACTCAACGCTCTGTCGGGGGAAAAAAAAGAAAGATCCGGAATGAAAGGATTTTTTTTTTATTAATTATAATTATTGAGTAGAACATTCTTTCCGACTGATGTCTGTCATTGAGAGAAAAATATGACTACAAAATGTTGGAATAAATTAAAAAATTCTTAGGATTATTATATTTACGAGAATCATCAGGAATTTTTCTAGTTAATTTTCGACTAATTCTCGTAATTAATGAATTAATTAATGCTTGTAGTTGGGAAAATATTTCAAAAAAGATCATAATAAAACACAAAATGCGAGTGTTGCTTTATTATCAGCATAAAGGTAATCAAAATAAATACCACAATAAAGTAAATTAAAGTTATGAATATGAAATCAGAGCAAAAGAGTAGTATTGATTTTGCACGCTTATTTTGCTTCATGACAGTGAATTCACATGATGAAGTGCAAACGATAAAAATCTAAATAAATAACAAAAATTAGGACATATTAAAAAAAATTAGAAATTTGTATCAAATCACGCTATTAAAATTTCTGTTCTGAGAAAATAGTCTTAAAAAATAAATAAATAATTTTCAGAAAAGTGTATATTTTTTTAAACCATACTTAACTAAGCCATTAACTTCTAGCGTAGTCCATACGTTAATAGTCACGCTAAGTTAATAATAGTCTTGATTAACAAGGGGAGGGCACGGGGTTAAAAGAATAAACATTTATCCTTGCATAAAAATAAACAGCATATTAATTAAAACTATCTATTAGTTAATTAAATTTAAATAATTTTATTTCGTTTAAAAAATGCATCTGTATTTATAATTTTTTTAAAAATTAATTTTATTATTATGTATTTCGGTAATAAGTATTTATTTTGGATGAAAAATATTAAAAACATATTAATTAAGAGTATTTGTAAATTTTTAATTGAATAAAAGTTATTAAAAAAGAAAAAATGGCTAGCCGGGTTTGAACCCTGACCTTCCGCATACGAGACGTTTACTTAGACAACCATGCAATCGGGATTACCGGAACGGAAGTTAAATTATCAGTATATAAGCTTTACCAAAAGTTTGAGGATCATTTTCTCCAAATTGACTGGTCATTGCGTTTTAATATTTTCATGAATGAACATTCTTAAGATGTACTATCATTATACTAAATCTCACCCCTGTCTCAGATTTCAACCCCGTGCCCTTCCCTTGTAAGAATCGATTAAAAATATTTCATCAGCTCTTTTTTTTAACGAAAGTTCCAGTTATTATCTCAAAAAAAAAATTTTTAATCAAAAAATCAATACAGGAATATTTTTTTTAAGATTTTCTGAAAAACTGACATAAATTTTTAAATCTCTAAAAATTTAGTATATAATATTATATTTTTCAAAATAAATTTTTGGTGCGTTAATTGTTTGTTCCTACTACAGAACGTTTGTTTTTTTTTTTACTTACGATCTTACGATCACTAGAAGCAATACTAAGAGCAAAAGCATCTGAAAATCATTCACAACAATATAAAATATTAAATTTAAAAAATTACCACAGAAGATTCCTAAATTAGTGCTAGAATACACTAAGTCAGTATTTCGATTATCTGTATGTTAAATTACATTTGCATGGATTTATTTGGATACTGCACTACTTTTTATAATTATAGGGGGGGGGTTCCATTTTTAATTATTTGAAAAGCGAATAGAATTTTTATAAATATTAAATTTAAATTTAACCTTCTTTATTAGATTTCACCACCAGATGGAGCTAAATTTTTACTCTGAATGCCATTTCATTTATTTATAACTAGCCGCCATTGGCGACCAGCCGGTTCGCCAGTATTACCGCTCGCTACAATTTTCAATTAAATATTTTAAGTAACTGGTCTCTTAAAGGATTCTCAAACAAAACATTTTTAATCTTCAAATATTGATAGTCATAACAAACTTATACTGTTTAGATCGTTTCGTTCAATTTACTATATATATTTTGCTAATTTGTTGTCATTTCTGGCAAAACTTCAACTTTAATTTAAATTGCAAATGATGAAATTGCAATTAATATTAAGATATTTTTTAATAAAACCAAGCGTTTTATTTTATTTATCATCTTTATTGTTATTTATTAATTATTATTATTATTGAATGTGAGTATTGCAAACAGAATCGCTCGGTATTTAAGTCTTATGTTAACTACAAAATATTTTTCATCATTTATGTAATATCTCAAAGAATAATTCAACAAACATTTCTGAGATTCAGCATAAAATTCAGGTTTTAGTTTTGCTTTCAAAAGGATTGAAATGAAATCAATAATAATATTTTGTTCCTGCTTATAAATATATTTCAAAAATTATGAAGTCGAAATTTAATACAGTAAGGTATCATATTCTGAGAAATTTTCTGGACACACCAAATTTTAAATAAATGAATGAATGTTTCTATTTTCCACGATCAACTAAGACTTATTTATGAAGTTTTAAATGTTAAAAATTTAGAAAAACTGAACATTTTCATAATCTTATGCCAATTAATCTTGAGAAACCTGCGCGCTGATTGGCGTATTTTCTTTGAAGGGATCGATGGAAAATCTAAAATTATCCTTTTTTTTATTGAATAGTGATATTCAAATCTTCATAAATCAGTCAGTTTAAGTGATTAGAAATTAACTCTTAATAGTCAGTGATTTAGTTGATTGGAAATTAATTCTATGACCACCATAAAATCTGTGCTTTCTCTTGTGGTGTATGCATTCTCCTTAATATCCGATCGAATAAAGCATCACATACAAAAGTACTACATAGAACAAACACATCAAAAGTAAACATAACATTTCAATAGTTGCCAAAAACAAAAGAGAGAAAAATGTAAATAATAAGCAGACGATATTTAGAAAAGTACAGATATTTAGACTGGAAA
>JAPMOR010052242.1:1231590-1243830 GCA_026543865.1 Argiope aurantia | reverse complement strand
AAAATCTTTTTTGTGCGGTAATATTTTCGGCAGTTATAGCAGAAACACGTCAAAATTTCGCTTAATTTTTAAATAAATAAAATTCTAATTAAAAATTCGAAAAAATAACCCCCAGGTGCACATTCCCGGTCTCCAAGGTATACACGTGCCAAATTTGGTAGCTGTAGGTTGAATGGTCTGGTCTGTAGAGCGCCAACACACACACACACACACACACACACACATTGAGCTTTATTATAAGTATAGATATAGATATAGATATAGATATAGATTTGTTCAACTGAATGTTATTTAATTTGAATTTAATTTCTGACATCGCATTTTTACTTTAAATTAGATTACAACTCATGACACTGTTGAATGTAAGTAAAAAATGACAGAACGGATTATTCTTGAATGATTAGTCTTAAAAATTGTGCTTTGTCTCTCCAGTCTTATTACACATTTATTAAGAAAACACTCTTTTTTCTTTTCTAGCTAAATATTCATCCGTCTTCTAAGTCCTCTTCTTAACGGAAAAAGTATTAAAAGAATATACGGTGTTTCTCGATTCAAATTTCATTTTAATTCCCTCGGTAATTGTAGAAATAAACTTTTGAGCTGACTCCGAAATGCTGAAGACGCCATTATGAAAGTTTCAGCTATCTGGCAAAATTTGTTTAATCTGCTCGCTAAAGTCTTAGTTCCTTCCCTTCTTAAATGCACTCTAACGGTTCATAAAATGTTATGAACCACCGATTCCATAAAACTTTTTTTTCTTTTTCTTCCAGAAAGACTAGTTATTAAACTGTTGCTGTTTTTTTTTCTTTTGAACGAGAAGAAAATTTAGTCAAGAAAAATTCGACTTTGGTAAAACAGTAGACAAAGGAAAGAATCATTGGCGTTGAAAGAATCATTTTAATTGGAACAAAACCTTTTTTTTTTTTCGTTTTATCGCTGATTATGAGAGCAAAACATAACTGTATATTGTTGAAAGGGATTGTTAGAATTATTATGCTCATAAAAAAATATAACAACTTTTAAATATTTATTTCCGAATGAAAGAAATCTTTTAATACCTTTGGTTCAAAAGAGAAGATTAAGAAAGAGAGATGTAAAAATTATTTTAATGAAGGGTAGAAATATGAGAGAATTAATTTAATAAAGTATTCCTAATTAAATTGCAAATTTTATTTTATTCCTTATTTCTCTAATCTTTAATTAATTAAGGAAGCAGATTTTATGTTTCTTTAAAAGTTTAATTCCATCCATATTTTTATTTCAAGATTTTATAATTCAATTTTAAAAAGGGTCAGAAAAATTCCTGAATTATAAAGTATTATAATGCTTTAACATTAATTAATTTTTTATGCGTTGAAATTGTTTCTGTTTAATCGCTGTCAGCTGTCACATTTTTTTTTATTATTATTATAGAGGATGATGAATATTTGTCAAGTATTGCTAAAAGAAACAAACATCGTATGTTTTATTTTAAAAATAATTCATTAATTCAATAAATTGAATAAAATTTAATCTCTGTTTAGAATTTTAGAGCTTTTCGAAAGAGGTTTGAAATTAAAATATCCTGAATATTCTTTTATCGATGAAATCTAATATCCAGTATTTTATTTACTTTTGATGTTGATTTTTCAATTGCGTAATACTTGTGCATCTCAACTACCTGAGAAATAAGCTTACTCGTCTAAAAAAAATTCAATATCTGTCAGAAATAGTACTTATTTGATATTTCATATTTTGACGCAATATTTGGGAAGACAGTCTAAAAAAAATTCAGATTTAGATCTTTACGTTAATTTAAGCTAGCAAAAAACCTATATTAATACTGCATATTATTAGATAAGTGATATTAAAGATATTAAAATTAAATAAGAGTAAGAAGCTATTTTTATACATGTACCTGTTTACAATTCTGAAGAAAATCATGTTATGTTTACGTCTCAAAAAATTTATATAAAATTATAAAAAATTTATTTAAATGTTTTATAAAATTAAATTAAATTTTTCTAAAACAGATTTATAATTTTGCTATCGTTATTTTTGTATACTTTTCTAGAAATAGAAATTGTTTCTTATCAGTTACGTTTTGGTTTTATGGTTCAGTTATATTTATGGCTTATTTGGTTCAGTTATTTAATTATTTAGGTTCAATTATTTCCAAAATTTTAAGGGCATCCAAAACTTTTTTCTGAAGCGTTATAATGCTTTAGACAAGATTTGTCTGTCTCTAAATTATTCATATAATTTATTCTTAAGTTCTTTTTGAGTATGCATGCTTTAGTTTACAAATTGTCTAGCCTATCAACATTCTTATGTCACAATGAATTTATTTTGGTAATTTATATGTTAGTACTTTTACGAGCAACCCAGAAAAAATATTTTAAACTCGTGATTTGTTGTGCATAATGTATTCATATTCTTATATTTTATTAACCTAAATTAAATCATTCATGAACATTGGAACTATTTATCTATCTATTTTATACGCATTTTATAAATTTTTCAATATCTAGGAATTCTTATTAGAATAGAATGATTTTATATTTCCAAAAAACAAATCTCATATAATTAAATAACAGAAAATTCATGAACTTGGGGAAATTTGTCTTAAACAGGTATTTTTCCTATTAAAAACTGAAGCGAGTGCAGTTTTCCAATGATTGATCTCAATTGAAAAACTTTTTCTCTTTTGGGAAAGAGAGAAATCCATCTGAACATTTAACTTCTTCGTATTTGATCATCGAAATCAAATCTTCCGATTTAACTTGATCCTTTTAATGAACGTCACAGACATTTTCTGTTGCCAAAATCCTTCTCCTAAAAGAAATCCTGTTGACATATTGGCAACCCATTACGCTAGAGCTGCCTTAACGCCCGAATGCGTCGCGTCCATTCTCCCTCCGGTATATAATATTCGCTTCCTTACTTTAATGTCGATCTTTTTTTTCCGCAAAATGCCTTTCTTCTTCCAGAAGTTCTATTATTAGTTGCGTATCGCATCGCTCGAAGAATTGGACGTGAAAGCCCCGGTGAGCAGGTTGCCATGACTACTTGAGGATAATCGCCGTTGCCAGTCTACGGTAAGGAATTTTCTGCTAAGGATGACAAATCGCTGCGAAGTCTTCTAGGCATGTAATTGACTCCGCCATCAACGAAAATAGCGATTTCGTTTTGTTTCGTCGAGTGCCCTCGGCTCCTTTTTCGGGGACTACTCCCTTTTTTTTCTTTGTGTAATTTGGGATGTATGGATTATTGATGGAGAGATGGGATTGCTACTGTTTCCCCGTTATCCGGTTTTTCCAGTAACTCATGATGGATGATTAGAGAAATGACAAGATGACTGCTTTCGATCGCCGCTGTAATTGAATCGGGGACAGATTTGGGAGTTGTCTTCGCTCTTCGAGAACTCGATGGGGTCTGGATTATTGATGAATCCACTGGATTATGTATGCAGGTATTTAACTGCTTTCAGTCCAGTGCAGTAGCCCCTAATTGTGGGATAAATCACACTTTCGCCTGTGTCATTTTCCTTTGAAGTATTGACACTTCTAGCATAAACGAAATGGAGTGAGATAAGAATAATTTTTGATTTTTTACTTTTGGCGAAGTTGGACGAAATTCAGGTAAGGGCTCAGTAACTGCAAGGCTCAACTAACAATCTTTAGTTTGTTTGTTTTTTAAAAGAATCTAAGGATTGAACTCTATCAATACTGAAGGGCCCTAAACTCCCTTTCAACTGCACTACGGCTTTCTCCATCTTTCCTTACTTGTGATTGACTAAATACCCATGGCGCATGCTCATTAAAGATGCTCATTCAGATGTATTTCGGGAACAAGGAATTTTAATTCTAAAAGGATGTTTGAGAACTCATTATCTTTATAGCCATCATTTAAGAGAAATGTTCTTTTGTATATCAGGCCCTTAAAAACTTGGACTATCATTGCGATTTTTGAAAGGGTAAGGAACTCTTCTTATATTTGAAAGAGAAATGGGGGCGTTCTGGTATTCTTAAATGTCTGATCTCAAATGGTATTAGGAATTATGCGGATTAAAATGCCAGCCCTCAAATTTCTCTTAAATTAATGTAGACTGATTTGTTTTGTGCTTTGTAATACAGTGCATAAAATCAAATATGCATTTGGGACATCTTTTTTTTTCCAGAAACTTTGATATAGATCTACATTTTTTGTTTAAATATCATATTCCGAGTTTCATATATTTAACTTGTTTCTTGAATTAGGGTGTCCACAAATAGACCGACAGACAGACAGTCAATTTGTGGATAGAATGGGTGCTGAATTTTATACACATGTATAAATTTAGTGATAAGTACTTTTAACTCATTACGTTTTATAATTATCATGTTAGATCCAGTTAGATCGACTTAATTCCAAAAATATGAGATTCTAAATTCTAAGATTCTAAAATAAGGAAATTCTTCAAAATCCCGACGGCACTGAACATTCTGCCACTTCTCCAAATTTGATGAAATGTATATATATTTCTTCTTTATTGAAATGCATATTTTTTTATATAAAGAAGCGTTTCTTTTAAATGCTAAAGCTCTAGTTATGACGACAGAGCACATGCCTTATTTATTTCACTTAGGTTAATCGCTGAATTGAGCGGAAAATAAATGATGTTCTAGCACTAGGTCCTTTAGAGGCAAATCCCAATTGGAAGAAATAAGTCCAATATAGGTATGAGTTGATATCCGGGTTTGCTGTATTAAGTTGGTACTTACTTATACCTGATACTTTTGTTGCGGATAATAACGGAAAAAATTATAAGGACATGTTGTAAAACACTTAAAAAATGTTTCAATAATCAAGAAAACTACCTTTTTTTTCAATCACTTGAATGAGCCGAGAGGTCATAGATCCTGAAAGATCTTTTAAAATGTCCACAGATATTTTTTCCCAAGCGTCTTTGATAGCGACGACAAGATCTTGTGTACATTGATACTGTGTGCCGATTTTATAAACTTCTCGGGCTAGAAGTCCTCATAAGTTTTCGATTGGATTAAGATCGGGACTTCTCGCAGGCCAATCAGGTAAATTTACAGAATTAGCTTCAAACCAGAGTTTTGTACTCGTAGAAACGTGTATCGAAGCATTATCCTGCTGAAAAATATAGTCCCCTGAAGTAATTAGTGGTGCTTCAGGTAACAAACTTTCTTCTAACATATCAGCATACCTGTCCGAATTCATTTTACGGTTGATAAATACAATTGGAGTGGTTCCATTTGCCGCAAAAGCGCCCCATACCATAACCGAGCCACCACCATATTGACGCCTGGAAAACACTTCCTTGGACTTTCGCAGATCATACCAAAAATAACGAAAACCATCAGGTCCATCAAGATTGAACTTTTTTTCGTCCGAAAAAATTACATCAGCCCACTTTTGACCAAGAGAAATATATTTTTTGGCAAAGTAAACTCTTCTTTTCTTATGATGATTTGTAAGAGGGGGGCGTGACACTAATTTCCCATAAGAAACTTGAGGATGTTTACTCAAAACATTTTGAACAGTCCTTGTTGAGCATGGTAAACTCAAATTTTGTCTAACTTCATTTGCGGTTTCTCTTTTCTCGCAAGCTCTTCTTACTATCATTCTTTTTTGTCGACGAGTGAGAATTTCTGGTCTCCCAGTTCGCTTTTTCATACCATACATCCCAGGATTTTTTAGAAAATTATAAACCACCGTTTTAGATCTCTTGATTCTTTTTGAAATTTCCCATCCACTCAATCCACATTCTCGAAAAGCAACAATTTTTCCTTTTTCAGAGTCAGAAAGTTGAGTTCCTTTGGGCATCGTTTAAAAATTCACGCTGAAAGTCGCCGAGTGGGAAATTCTTTTCGCAAATGAATCTTTTAACTCGGAATTGTCATTTTATGCTTTCAAATATGCAAATTTTTAAATAATTACTGGAGAAAAAGCAATGTCCTTATACTTTTTTCCGTTTTCATTTAGGTTTAAAAATCAAAATTTAAATTTTAGCAGATTTAAAATTGAAAATTTTAATTACTTTATTCATAAAATATTTTAGTTTTACTTCTATTTTTTCTACAAAAATTTGCATTCGATTCTGTAAACAAGGCTTCTAGATTTGGCGATTTTTCGAGTGTCCTTATAATTTTTTCGGGCACTGTATGCATCTACACATGAGGAGGTAATGAGCAATTATGGCTGGGAATGAAAGATATGGAATGAAAAAAACCATCTAGCATGCTCATAATGTCGCCGAGGCAGAATAACGGACCAGTGAGATCGGCCTGATTCTTTTTATCTCATAGTCTGTATCAGTTTTGTGCATCTGATACTTTTTCGTTCTTGATACTAAGCATGAGGATGATACAATATCTACCAATTCTAAAGGCACAATATACACCAATCCCATCTCTTCAATTTTAAATATAGCATGCGTGTGTTTGTGTAATGATATTCTCTAAATCTAAATTAAATCCTAATTAATTCCCTAATTTTTGTCTTAATTTAGCCCATATTAACTTCATTCTAAAATGTTCTCTTATTTCCTGATCCAATTCCGCTTTTTTTTTTGTTTAATTAATACTACAGATGCTCTGTAAAAAGGCTTAAGTCAGCGTTTCTCATGCTCCGAGTAAAGGGATAAAAATCAGTCCATCTGAACAAATTCTTTTAAAAGATCCCTATAATTAATTCTCTTACCTAAATCGATAAGTGTAAAGAAATCCCTATCAGAATTTCACAGTATATAATCATGTGGATAAATATTTTGTTGGCTCTTTTCTCTATTCGCTCTTGTACCGTGCTGTAGATTGGCGTGCCTCGTCGCTTCTAGCTTGTACATAAATGATGCCTCCCGGGAGGGAATAAAGCAAAGTTTTAAAATTACAAAAGTGTCTTCTCAGTTCGGCCACGAAACTGCTCAAAAATTATGTATTTCACATTATATTATATATATACATATATATATGAAGAAAACTTCCGTAAAATTAATCAACGCATTTATCAATATAAAATTTTAATTCATTGAATGTATAGAATGCCATTTCAAACTAATTTCCATTCTATGTATTAATTGCAGCAAAGCATCGTTTATATATCCTTTAAAGGTTTGACGATCATTACTGTATAAATGGAAAGAAATCTGACAGAAATGTTAATAACCGACTTAGTTACGGCGAATCAACGAAGTTAATGCCGCTAATGAAATTCCTTTAAAAGTAATAATTTTGAAATTTTTAAAGATAATTGAGATAATTCCAACATTGAGAAAAGCCAAACCTTTATATCTTGAGTACTAATTATATCTTGATTTCTAATTTTTATATAATTGTATTGCTTCTATTTAGACATGTAGTTTATAATTTTCATTATATCAGATCAATGAGTCATATCTTCGCTCAGAGCAAATGCAGGAAATTGATTGACAATCCTCCTCGAGACGGCTGTAGAAGTTATCTGAAACGATGATATTCAAAGCTTTATAACTTGGTCTGTTTTAATCGTAGAAATGTGGAAGTTTTTTTCTTAAAGTGTTGGAGATTCAAGAATATTTTACTAAATATGATTCATTGCACCGGGGAATTATATAAAAATGTATATGTTACGGTTAGTGTGAAAAATCGGTTATTATTAATACTAACCGGTCATTATTAATATTAACAAAAGTGGTTAGTATTAATAATGACCGGTTAGTATTAGTAATAACCATTTATTCAGATTGATCGTGACATATATATATCCTCATTTTTTGGAAGTGCATTTATTGACAAATATAGCATAAAATACAACTCTTTATGTCATCTATATCTATACTTATTATAAATAAAGCTCAATGTGTGTGTGTGTTTGTGTGTTGGCGCTATACAGACCAGACCGTTTGACCTACAGCTACCAAATTTGGTACATGTATACCTTGGAGGTCGGGAATGTGCCCCTGGGGTTCCTTTATTTGAATTTTTAATTAGAATTTTCACTATTAATTAAAAACTAACTTTCCCGCCAAAAAATCTTTTCATTTTCCCCACCACCAAATGAGTAAGGCTTTAGTTTTTTTTCCCAACAGTAATGAGGCTAGACTTAAGATTTTTCGACCGATTATTTCAAACGATTCTGTTTATTTTCTTAATGTGTGATGCATTTAAAATTAAATATTGTTAATGAATCTATCTTTCAGATTCATTCTGAAGTACTTTTGAATTAAAATAAAACAGAATAAAGGAAATCAAAAATTTCTAATCTGCATAGCGTTATTCCAACTGGCGTAGAAAAACTCACGAATTTGCGTTACCGTAACTGGCGTTGAAAATTCACGAATGCGCATTGTGTTCTGATTGTTGACATGACAACCATTATCAACGGATGATTTATTTTTAGGTTAATTGCATGCTTTTGTAATTAAATTGTATTTATGTTAGTTATATATTTTTTGTATATGCTTATAGTTTTAAGTACATCGTTTTTTAAGTAGTTTTTTAAACCAGTTTCCGACCGATTATTTTAAACGATTCGTTTTCTTTTCTTAGTGTTTGATGCATTTAAAATTAAACATTGTTAATTAATCGATCTGCTCATGATGAATCTGAGAAACTTTTGTTGACAAATTCTTGAGATATTACATAAATTAAGAAAGATATTCTTTAATGTCCATAAAGTTTAAACGCTCAGTGACTCTGTTATCAGTAATCATATTATAAAAAATGCTTTGTTTTAGTAAAAAATATTATTTTATTAATTGCAGATTAATTCTTTCCATTTTAATTTAAAGCATAAATTCTACGGGAGCTAACAGAAAATTAGAGAGATACATATTACGTTATGACTGAAGGCTTTTATAATATTATGAGTGAATTATATGACTATCAAAATTTGAAGTTTTAAAATATTTTGATGAAGAATCTATTAAAGTAGGAATTGCGTAAAATATTTAATTATTAAAATTTAAACGAACATTAAGATTGGCGAACCAGCTGGTCGCCAAAGGCGGCTAGTTTAGAATATTTTTAATCTCTCTTTAGCGGATTAGAAAATAGCTATAGGGCCACGATTAGAAAGTGTACCCTATATAATGAATATTACTAATAAAGTAACAAGATTTTCAAAATATCAACATGGGGAATTCTAGATATTAGGAAAAATGATGTCAAACAAGGACAAGTACAAAAGCAGGGCTGCTCCAGCTAATCCATAATATTTTCTCTTTTTACCATTGACATCGATTGCATGATACAATTAGAAATTATACAAATTAATTTTTCAGATTATCTTTTTATATTATTGTAAACTCTGACAGCGTAGAAACACTTTTTAAATATCTGAAATCAATCAGCATGAATCTACACTCACAATTCAGCAATATTCAAAGAAGTCATAATATTTTGTAGGGATTATCATAAAATCGAGTATTCGTTTTTTGTATATAGTAATTAGTGATTAGAAAAATCCTTCACAGGGTTTATTAAATCAAATAGTTCTTCCGAAAAAAAAATCATATAAATTATCCATTTAGAAATATTTAGTAGGACAGATATATTGTAAATTATTCAACGATATGCCGTAATATCTATTTCTTTGCATAAAATTGCACAATACTTTAAAATATTATAAAATATCGAACAGCATTCTGTAATATCATACAATGTATTATGTTACCTATATAATGGGCATTAAAAATCCGAAATTTTTTTTTTTTTTTAAATCAAGAAGCCACAAGTCTAAAGTCGGGATTGTATTGCTTATTCTAGGACGTTTTGTTTCTTGTTGTTATTTCTAATTTTAAACCAGAAGGAGTTGTCTACTTCAAACTTTCTCGCATTCGCTCTAATAAACTTGTCATGCCAGAGGACGCTTTACATGACTTTGGCGTACAATAGCAACAAATTATTAACTTTTGGCTTGAATTCAGCATTTTTACTGAATCTATCGTGTCATCTTTGGCGATTAATCCCTAGCATGCGTTAATGGTATCCAAAAACAAAATTTTTATTTTAGGCACGTTTTTCGTAACCGTTTAAAACAAAAATGTGACACAAAATTGTATTTGTAGTTATAAAACCTCATAACAAATTTGATGCATTTAAATCATTGCGTTTACGAATTATCGCGTTTGCATGTTCCTGAAAGTACAGACCGACAGATAGTCAACCCGTTGTTAGATTTGGCTCAAATTTACAGAAGTTTCTGAACTGTAGAGGCTAAATATGTGTATCGAATTTTATCCAGTTCTCCTCGTTACGCAGTTATCTTATATTCGAACGACCGGACAGAAGGACTTCCTCTGAACAATTCTTATTCGAATTGTGATAGAAATCTGGAAGTTTGGTGAAAAGACCGTGCATCTAATTATAACAGTCTGTCTCAGAAAGTTTTTTGAGTTATTTTTGTCACAGACAGACAGACGTTTTACAAAAATGTGTTTTTCGAACTCCGGGAGGTCTGAAGCATGGAGATTCATCACTCCCGAGTTGGAATTTTTTGACGATTACTATACTTTCTCTATACTACGTACACAAGAAAGTAAAAAATATGTTTATATTCTTATAATGCCGATAAGAATACCTTTTTAATTGGAACAAAAATCAATTAACTAAATATTATGCCGTTATTGTCATTAAAGTTCTGTCAAAAATTCACTGAAAAACATACCAAATATTTAATACGGAATATATTTTCCTTTTTTTTTAAATGAAATAAGTTATAAAAATGAATAAAAAATATATATGAAGCATTTTATTCGAATATGGAAATGAATAAAAAAGCAAATAAACTCAGTTCACATTATAAATAGAATAAATAAACAGGCTCGTTAGAATATTATTGAACATTTTTATGTGGAATATTGAATACCTAAGAGTGTTTTCCCTTTGAGAATCGTTTGTACTTCAAAAACATGTTTGTTAATACTAATTATCTGAAATGTATTCGTATGTATGAATAGTTGTTCGTTTTGTTATTTTTTCTACTATAATATTCTAAGCTATCTTTTATATTCCGAAGATTATTTTCTCTTGGGAATATTCAATGTAGCTAAAAGGATATAAATCCTTTGAAATAGCGTTTTGTTTAAACTAAAATATAGTTGAATTTGAATTTTTTTTCAATTTTCATCGATTGCTAAACATTCTTTTACTGCCGCTATAGATAACAAAAAGAAACAAAATTTATCTTTTATAATGCATATTTATTTTATGCAGGCTCTTTTCAAAAATATTTTCGAAATTTATTATGCTTATTATATTATATATCATCGCAGAAAGCGATTTTTTTTGTTGAAAATTTTATGTTATGAAATTTATCGATTTAGCGATTATTTTATTCCAAATCTTCCATAACCGTTACTTTGAATAATAAAATAGTTCCTTGGAAAACGTCATGTAAATTGAAATTGTCAGATTTTATTTAACTTAGCATTTTAAAAACGGCAATGTAATAAATTAAATCAATCCATCTGAAATTTTATTATGACATATTTTTAAAACTTTTGAGATGAGTATTTTTTTAATATATCTTCTTGAAATCGAGTGATATTTTATTGGAAAAATAAGTCCATTAAAGAATTATCATAGAATATACTATCCGTTTTAAGATGCGGGAACCCTTTGCACTTTTGCGCATGCACTAATCAATTTTGATTTCACTGAAATTGGGATGAGATGATTAATGGAAAAGGAAATATTTATTTTGTTCTTATCTTTTTCTTTTTTTTTTATTCAGCAATATATAGGATCACTGCGAAATTACGAATTAGAATAAAATAGTACAATTTAAAGCAAAATATCGGGAAAATAGCAAAAAAGAAAAAAAAAACGCCCCTCGCACTTTTACTGTTTTTCTAACTTTAATCAGAAAAATTGATTGTATGTAGTCAGAATATATAGTGATTCAAGCGTTGTAATTACTAAAACGCTGTACCTTTAAATCCTTCACTGCATCTATCTCCCTCATTTTTTCAGCTCATACTAGTTTAATATAGTTAAAAAATCAATTCACTTATAATATTTTTTTTATTTCATTCTATATTGTCTTAATATAGATCTTAATATAATAAATCGCATAAACAATTACTTACTGGTATAATGTCGTAAAAGTTGATTTCTTTTATTTAAAGGACAATATTGTCTGTCCTATTCTTTGTAAATAGTTTTGTGTATATTTTATAATTCTTTTCTTTTCTTTTCCTCTCTCTCTCTCTCTCTCTCTCTCTGTCTGTGTGTGTGTGTGTGTGTGTGTGTGTGTGTGTGTGTGTGTGTGTGT
>JAPMOR010052242.1:1191676-1231580 GCA_026543865.1 Argiope aurantia | reverse complement strand
GTGTGTGTGTGTGTGTGTGTGTGTGTGTGTGTGTGTGTGTGTGTGTGCGTGCGTGCGTGACAGAGAGAGAGTGTGTGATTCGGGTTTCTGTACATTTTAAATTAAGGAAAGATACTATAATTACATCATGAAACTGATTTTTAAATCTGATTCGTAGAAAGATAGTGCATCAGATTTCTCAATTATAAAAGTGTCAAAAACAATGCCTTGCAAATTTCCGAATTCTAAACCGCAAGAAAATTCTCTGCATGAATCTTTTACAAGAAATTGAAAATCTAAAATTATTTTTTGACAGACGATATTTGTTAAAAATAACGCAGAACAGAACATATGCCATTTGAAATAAGAAAAGTAAAGACACAAGTATTTCTCCGTAAAAGCAATCCAACGGATGCCAATCACTTACTCAAAATTAAAATTTATGGTAGATACAGGAACAAACGTTTACCTCTGTGATAAAAAAGTAAACAAGAAAACCGTTCGGTTAAATATTCTTTTGTTTCCTAAGACACTAGCAATTTCGGAAGACAAAAAATTTCAATTTCCTAAAACTAACCCTCCCCCCTCTTCGTTTTGGCCACTTTCTTCTTCTTCTTAACTTTTCTTGTTGTTTTGAATATTTTATTAAAGTTCTGAGGGCAGAAAATATTTTCTGAAAATGATTATCTACGTTATGAACTCAAGCTAAAAAAGAAGTGGTATTTTTTTTTATTCTGAACTCTATTTTTTAGGCAGAAGCCCTTCAAAAGAATTGAAAATAATAATCATCATTTTTAAACCATGAAAAACTTTTTTTTGTTGCATTATATAATCTATTCTACTCTTTTTGTGAATTTTTTTCCTTCCTCTCATAGAAAATAAATGTTCTAAATCCTTTCTTATTTTTATAAGCTTCATTTTTTTTTCCTTAAAAGTTTGAATTCTGTTTTTATGTGAGCATTTTTATTATTTTAAAAATTCTTGATTTAAAACTATAAATGTGTATGTTTTCCTCTTCAGAAAAGTGAATTCTGTATTTATAGGAATTGATCCAAAAAAAAAATTGTGAGATCTGTAAATGTGAAATCATTTTTCATTTTTATTTGATTTTTTTTAATCTCAAAATGATATAAAACAGATTTTTTGCATTTTTTTTTATCAAATGTACGCTTTTTTTTTCTCGAGTGTTTCGTATTTAGATGAGCGAAATGTAATGTAACAATTCAGTAAAACTGTTTAGAGTGTCTAAATCAAGAATATCGGAATTAGCTGCTTTAAATAAAATTTCTTTTTTAACAAGATTTTTAAATGGAATTAATTTATAGAAGGTATCATGACCAACATAATTGACTATCCTATCTAAAAGAAGTAACTAATGCATTGTGTCGAACACTGTGTACGTATCTGTTATCTACCAGCATATGCTTACACTGTTTATATTTTGAGTAAAACTTTTTGAAATAAAAATTAAGTTAGTGTACGATTTTTTAATTGTTGTAATGAAAAAGATAAATTCAACTGCCTTTTGTAATTTTTTTCTGTGTGTTTTTGTTTGTTTGTTTCCTAAATTACAGTATAAATATTTACCACTAAACATGTCTGAATTATTGAAAGTACGAATGCTTAAATTATTATAGCAAGCTTTTTCAAGCTACATCATTCTCTGTAAACATATTCTTTAAAGTCTAAATTTTGTTCAAAAATTGATTATTATTAATTAAATTATAGTTTATCAATGAAATTAAAATTAATAAGTTTAATTTTAATCTAGTATAAGTTATATATCTAAATTATAGTCTATCTATTTTATTATAAATTTTAATCCATTCGAATATGAACAAGTCTATACCTTAGGGGGTGAATATTTAAAGGGCTTATAAATACGCTGAAATGAAGTGAATAACCTGAGAGTAGTTATTGCAGTTGGAAGACAAATTTAACCCCTTGACCTACAACAACGGGCATAGCCCGTAGTTCGATGATCGAGCCGGAACTACAAATAAATGTTGTTGATTTGTGTTATATTTTAGAAATGGATAATTCTTTTGAATATCTACCACAGTTATTACATCAGGTTGTAATTACCTATCAAATATCCCCCAAAATTAAACCAGTTCTATCTTATATACAGTATTTACATTCCTTAAGTCGTGTGCGTACAACTTAATACTGATTTGTCGAATCGTGGAATGGCTCCAAGTCAGCCCAACCTTGTTTACGTTTTCGGTCCAAACTTTTGGAACGTAAATCGTAGGTTAAGGGGTTAATCCCCCAAAAATTTTATTTTGACATATTGTCACATGTATATCGAATTTTAAATCTGTCAATTCATTTATTACTTTTTTTAAATGATTCTTCTCTAGTCTTTCTATAGGAAAAAGGGCGGTCTTTTGTGGGTAGTTGGCATCTTGAGGGTACAATAATATTTGCAACCACACAACCTGAGGGAAATAGATCATATTTTTAGTCTTGGAGAAGTGCACATATGGATCTGATTTCGTGTTTGTCGGTTCATTTGGTGCATATGGTCAAAGATTCCAATCACACTTAATAAGTTGTGGGTGATTATCAACTTGGGAATTGATTAAAACTGATTTCACTTCACCAGATTTTGTTTTCGCAGATTGAAAAAAAAACCCTTGAAGGCAATGTTAATACAACCACTCAATCCAGATGGTAAGATAAGGGATTGATTTTCTCCTTCAATAATTTTTGTCTGCCCATGAGAAACATATGCCATCGAATTCCGTCAAATGTGCCCAACCCTTGCTGGAACCTTGTAGAAACAAATTTTTATACATTTATACATTTATTCACATTGTTTTATACATTAAAAGTAAAATAAAAGGAGCAACATTGAAAAGTTGTTTTAGGTTAGTTTCTTTTAAGTGAAATCTAATGTAAGATCGCTGGTGATTAAAATGTGAATGCCTCGCTTGTTCAATTAGATTCATCTTCGCTACAGAGAAATATGAAACAATTTGCATCCATCCTTTCGACATGTGCATTGCAATGAGGAATTCAACTGTGGGCTCCAAATTCTAATTTCAAAGATTGCTCGAGTATGGGACACATTTTGTGTAGATTGTGTTGAGATGACGTTTGATATTATGCGAGAAACGGATTGTGATTGGGAAAATGAAAGCTTAAAAGACCCTTGACACTAGTCTGTAGAAACTTAAAAGTAGACAAAAGGAAAAAAATATGTAAAAGATTCAAACACTTGAGGTATGCATTTAACCATAGCTGGGACGAAAACATTACCAAAGAAAACTTTTAGAGCCATTATTTCAGAACGATTTGCAAAGGCAATTTATGTCAGGATATTCTGCAAATGAATTATCTGCTTCCACAACTATTCAGATACATCGTGAGTGACAGGCTACTCCTGAAAGGAGACTGAAAGAATTATCTGAATCTCTCTTGTTTAGGCTTCAAAATGGACGGTTGAAATGTGGCTGAGATCGTCTTGATTAGATTTTCCTTGGAAACAAGTTTTCTTTAAGGTCTCTTTTTTTTAGGAGGGAGGAAGTAGTTTCAAAATGCTGTAGCATTAAGAAAGAGCGAAAGACGTAATTAAATTAAAAACATCCATAAAAGGTAATCAAATATCGTTTTGTATAGGCACACTCCAGATTTATCTGTGAAAGAGAAAGAATCTAGAGATTTCAGTGTCTTTGAAGGAAGCATATGTATTATGATCATTGCAATCGCTTCCTAATAACCTGCAAATGAGCAAATATTGCTACTGCAGAGAAGAATGAATTATTTACGCTTGGCATGAAATTCTTGCATTTTAATTAAAGTTTGTAAATTTAAAAAATAAATTTATTGAGAAAAAAATAATAAAGATAAATTAAAAATAAAAATAATAAAAATAAATTTATTATTATTAATTTTTAAGTTATTAAAATTATTTGAGCATTTTAAGCAGAAATCGGCTTCTGAAAACTTACATTTTAATCAAAAGTGACCATACGCCGCATTAGTTTCTTTTTTTCTATATTGCCCTGAAAATTTTTAATAACAATTTATCTCTCAGTGTGTGTGTCAAAACGTTTGACATGTAGCTACAAAATTTGACGAATGGAAATAGGCACCTTGGAGCGAATCTTAATGAGAATTTTTAATTAAATATTTAGAGAATTTACGACGTTTCTCCAAAAAATTAATGGTACTAAAATAAACCGTTTCAAAAAATTTTTAAGATGTGTTTTTAATTATACTAATTGATATTCGTACTAATATTTCTTTAATTTTGGCATTTTTTTAAAGAAACTTTTTGCCTAATTTTTACAAATAAATTATACTGTTCTCTTTAAATCAAATTGTTTTCATTGTTTCATTGGATATTTAATTGTGTGATTTTCTTCCACCGTTGAAAACTGACGAAGAAGAGTTATGTTTAAATCTGTGTTGTTTACAAGAAAAATAAGAAAGTTGGATTGATATACCGCAATCTAACACTACGCATCCAATACACTTTATTATCATAAGACTGGTTTACATAATGAGCCGAGAAAACACGGATGACAATTCAAAGAACATGACTTGAATATCTGACAATTTGAGAAATTCACTTACATAAAGTTGTATTTAAATGTTTTGAAATTAAATATAACCAATATTCCCTTCCAACTAGCTGATCGCCAGTATATCGAGTCATTAGTAAAGATAAAAAGCGAGAAACTATCGTTTTTGACTTAAACCTGCTGCAAGTTTTTAGAAAGATTTTGTAAAAACTTCCGATAAGAATATTTTAAAAAATATTTATATTTATCTTTCTTGTACAGGAGACGAGGAATGGCTCGACGATGCTCCTGCGTCCCCTTCCTCCATGCCTCAACGTGCGGAATACGAGGACTATGATGACGACGAAAGGGACGACGACGGCTATGCTAGCAGACGGGGTAGCAAGAGTGATGCCGAGGACGAGGACATCGACCATCAGGACGCGGAAGAGGATGAAGAGGAGAACGACGCCGAATTTCTGTTCATGCCATCCAGAGAAACAAGGCTGGTCCTGCAGGACGATGATGACCAGTCAGGTCCTATAAAGGTGAACTTGCGTCACTTCTCCAAAAACGCATTTAAAAAAAAAGCACTTACAAGTTCTCATTTAAAGCAACAAAGTGCTTTAAACTACACTACTTTAAATGTGCGTGAAAGAAACTTTGACTCGTGTCAACTGTATTTGCAACATTGCTTTTCTAATTATATAATACACTGTCGAGTATCCAGTTCGCGGTTATCCGGCCTAGTTTTCTTTTGTCACAATTAAATGAGAAAGGTACGTCTTGCAACATTGCCAAGGCATTGGAAGCTGGCATCAACTATGACCCTCCGGTAAAATCCTAGATGGGCCCACCTCTTGGCGACTTATTTGAAATCTCGCCAAGATGACTAATAATTGAATATTTGTTATTTTTATTATTTTTCTATTAAAAAACGATACTTGAAGGCCAGAAATAATAATAAATATAATAAAAAAGAAATATAATAAATAAATAAAATAATAAATAAATAAAAAAGAAATATAATAAATAAATAAAATAATAAATAAATAAAAAAGAAATATAATAAATAAATAAAATAATAAATAAATAAATAAAAAATAAATAAAAAATAAATAAATAAAAATATAAATAAAATAAAAATAAATCCGTCTAGGTTGTTACATTGGCGACGTTATCGCCACTCGTTTGGCGAGAATTCAAAAAGATGCCAAGAGGTGGACTGTGCTAGGATCCACCCTGACCCTCCTACATGTCTGCAAAATACAAATTGTGACAGGAATAAAAATGTGCAGCGTTCTGCTGGTTGTTCATTGTTTCATAAGTGTTGTTCAACAGACCTCACTCGTTGCTGCTGTTCCCGATTATAACTGCACAATATGGTCAGCATTCGTAAATTGTTCTAAGTTTATTCTTAATGTTTTTTAAGTGCATCACATTGAAGATTTCAAAATGGGTGATAACCGAATACAAGTTATAGTAACTATGGAGGCAAAATTACGTGCTATACAGCGACTAGAATCCAGTGTAAAACCGGCTGCGTTCATATTCTATTTGGCTTCAAATAACTGGAGAGCATAGTACTCAGTAAGAAAATGTGTATTATAACAGTGAGTTTTGGTGTAAAAACTTTGTCTTCTGGTATTGGTGGACAAAGAGTTCGCAGAACTCCGGCTATCCGGCTTTTCTGTTATCCGTCCTCCCTTCCGCCACATTTAGCCCGCTATTAAGGAGTGTACTGTAATAAGAAGATTATTCTATTATTTTAATATAAATGTCAATCTTTAATGTTTCAATCATTTAATTTCGAAAGATCAAATTTATTGAAATGCAATTGTTTGAACATCCATAGCAACCTCTACATCATGGATATGAATATACAATTGTAGTGATTATGAATATAACTTCAGCTATACCTATAAAGATCTAATAAACATGCCTGAATATACATATTTTTTAATTTTCTGTATTAGTATCTCATTTAATTATTTCCATTTGTTCCCAGGTGAGACACACCGGGAAGAATTCCTACCCTGAAATGGTAGACTCGGATAACTCACTCGAGGACTCCTCCAAAGAGGCCAAAAACGAAGACAGCCAGCATTTCGAATTCACAATAGACAATGAAGAAGAGGAAGATTCCAACAACGAGGTCGACGACAAGGATGACTTCGTTTTGGAAGACTCGCGCCCGAAGAACGAGAGACGAGAAACCAGCCAGGACGATGAGGAAGATGATGACGATGACAATTTTGTGGATGGTGAGGAGGACGACGACGATGACCCCATGTTTGAGAATCCAGAGGAAGACTCGCAGGTGATATACGGAGACCACCTGTTCCTGTACTAACGGGTTTCGAATAGCTGTGAATTTTTATTATTGTATGCGCAGTTTATTTATTGTGTTGTGTCCGTTTCCGGCACTGAAGCCGGTGTGATATTTGAAAGATTCTTTCTTGGCAATTGGATGCGAAACATTGCGGTATCGATATTATTTAGGTATTTGATGTATGAATATATTGATGTTTCGTAAGTGTTTGAAACTGTTTTAAATCTTAAGACTGTCGTGTGTTTTTTTTTTCCCTAGATCTGTATTGCTTGTTTGATGTGATTCATTTTTCTTTATCATATTTATTTTTAATTAAAAACCTTTGTGATTTTATTGCAAATGGTTGACTGTGTCAATGATATTTTTTTTATTTATTGCAACCAAGGACGGGATTATTCAATTCTTGATGGCCTAATATTAAATGAAATTAATTGAAATCCTGCGAATAAAAAAAAATGTTTGTTTCCTTATTTTTATTTCCAATAATTTATTTTTCGGATTAAAAGCACGGTGAATTTTGACATTTTGAAGGTTTTTTCACTCACTTTTGGCGTAGTTTTTTAGTTTAGATTTCTTTGCATTTAATTCATATTGTTATTGTCATTTTTATTACTTATATTTCGAGATTTTTCGATAGTTTGCAATCTGCGCACAATTTTTTTAGTTCTGCTTTTTTTGTTATAACCTTTGCTTATATTCAAGGCAAGTGATAAAATAAATAAACTCTTTAGCTAATCTCCTAATAATTGAAAAATAATAATTTTTTTACCTCAATTTGAAATGCGTTAATCACCATTCTATAATCCGATATTTATTTCATTGTTAAAATGATAACTCTAGTGATATCTTTTTCCTGGTGCAAAAGATAAAATCAATGAAAATTTCTTTCTTTTATTGCATAAGCAGAAGATTTTTATGCTACGAAGCTATTAGCTGGTTTGATAGTTATACAAAAGTGAAATAAGATCCTAGATTATTCTTTATTTAAATTTTGTTTTTTTATTTGTGGAGAATGTAGAAAGAGCATTACGAAACAAAATCATATCTGTCTTAAAAATCACATCAATGTACATATCTCTGTTAATAAATGTACGTTTTCTAGAGTACCTGAATGCCTCTTGCTTGACTCATTTCACAGATTTCATTTTTTTTACTTTTCAGTTTCATTTACAGTAAGCAATAAAAAAAATATCGAGTGTGTCATTCCAGACACTTGCGCAAAATAAATGATGCAAAAAATTCTTGCAAACAACCGCATCATAAAAAATAATTATTGTTTCCGGAGAAGAAAAAAATGCACGCAAATTCGCAGGAGTTAGAAACACCAAACTTTCCTAATTTTGCGAGATGCTAAAGAATTACAAATCAAATGTGTCATGAGTAAACTTAACATCAAACATCCTCTGAGTCAGGCCTAAATTTTAATTAAAAGTTTTGGTTTCAAAATTCGGTTGTTTCTACTAAGTTAAATGTATTAGAAAATATATTTTTTTTAATTAGGCTGATAGGGAGGAAAACTGGTTTCTTCTAAAACAATATATAAATCTACGCAATGCCAAAAAATACATTTAAATTTATTTTATCTACTTGATATTATTTTATATTCTAGAAGCATTTCAATTAACGTAGTGAAGGTTTTATATAGTATATAGCATAGGGGATACCAATACTATGAATATTAAGCACTTTATTACTTTCTTCTATTGTTTGCCAACGGATTCTAAACCCTCCACGCTTTCGCGCATGCGTTAAGATGGGTATAATTTGATAAAATAGAGGGGAGAGGAAAACTGAAAGAAGAAATGTTTACATTTAACAATGAAGAAAACTCCGGAAATGCGCACATCCTTCCGCATCTCACCCCTTAATGAGATAGAAACGTCGAAAAGTTGTATCTCAGGATATTAAAACAAATAGTATATAAAGTGTAGAACGACTATTACAGAAAATATTGTATTTCTGTAATAGTCGTTATTTTTTCGAATTTTTAACTAGAATTTTATTTATTTAAAAATTAAGCGAAATTTTGACGTGTTTCTGCTATAACTTCCGAAATTATTACCGCACAAAAAAGATTTTTACATGAAGTTAAAGATCAAAAATTTATCTTTTAAATTATACTAATGTTTTAATCTTAAAATTAAATTTCTATTTTTAATGAACTTTTAAATAAATATTTTAACTATGTTTTTCAATAATTTTTTTCGTAAAAAATAGAAATTAAAATTAAGCGAGTTTCGCATTCATGAGAAAAAATTAGCTTTTTCAAAGTGTTGCCATCACATTGATCAAAGCTCCAATTAAAAATAAATTAAATCTTTTTGGAAATGAAATTTGCAAAAATATAAATTTCGGCACGTGTTTAGGAAATGAAACAAATATGAAATATTATTTTTTCTAAAAATAAATTCAAGAAAAATTATTTTATGATCTTTTACACTCTCTATATTATTAATCCAATAAATCAGTTTTATTTTAAGGCAAGTTATGTTTAATATGAACAGGATATCCATTCAAATCAGGACCACACAGCTAATTTGTAAACCTTTAGTAAGACACAGATCTGCTAAAATGGTCTAAATGGAAAATGATTATATTTTATGTAACTTGATTCAAAAAATGCTCTAATAAATAACGAATTTTCGATTTTACATAAAGCTTCTGCTGTGGAAATCACGATTAACAAAATGTTCTTGAAACACTAATATTTTAAATAAAAAGAGTTAATTTCCAATCAACTAAATCAATCACTTAAACTGACTGATTTATGAAAATTTGAATATCACTATCCAATAAAAAAAGGATAATTTTAGATTTTCCATCGATCGTTTGAAAGAAAATACGCCAATCAGCGCGCAGGTTTCTCAAGATTCAAACTTCATAAATAAGTCTTAGTTGATCGCGGAAAATAGAAACATTCAGTCATTTATTTAAAATTTGGTGTGTCCAGAATATTTCTCAGAATATGATACCTTACTGCATTAAATTTAGACTTCATAATTTTTGAAATATATTTATAGGCCGGAACAAAATATTATTATTGATTTCATTTCAATCCTTTTGAAAGCAAAACTAAAAACTGAATTTTATGCTGAATCCGAGAAATTTTTGTTGAATTATTGTTTGAGATATTACATAAATTATGAAAAATATTTTGTAGTTCACATAAGACTTAAATACCGAGCGATTCTGTTTGCAATACTCATATTCAATAATAATAATAAATAAATAAATAACAATAAATATGATAAATAAAATAAAATGCTTGGTTTTATTAAAAACTATCTTTATATTAATTTCAATTTCATCATTTCCTCTTTAAATTAAAGTTGAAGTTTTACCGGAAATGACAACAAATTAGCAAAATATATACAGTAAATTGAACGAAACGATCTAAACAACAGTATAAGTTTGGTATGACTATCAAAATTTGAAGATTAAAAATGTTTTGTTTGAGAATCTATTAAGAGACCAGTTACTTAAAATATTTAATTGAAAATTGTGGGGAGCGGTAATACTGGCGAACCGGCTGGTCGCCAAAGGCGGCTAGTATATTGTATAAAGCGGAAATGAATCATGAAAGATTTCCCTAATCACTGTAACAGAATGGCAAAAGAATAAAAAAGGCGATATTTTGCAAGTCATCAAAACATAGAATAGATTATTGCAGCGTAAAGTATATTCTACATATAAGTTAGTGTGTAGAAATGTTTTATGATAGAAATAAAAAGATAACGCATTGTGACAAATGATTAATGCCATCAAAAACATAACTTGTAAAAAAAACCAAATTTCGCAACTCAGTTCTTCTATCGTAAAAAGTTGCGAGATCCATGTAATACCAAGTCGGTCAATTTATTCAGTTCATACTTAAGGGTCCTTCTGTCTCAAGTTATTACATAATTAGCTAACCTAACAACATCTTAGAGTGACCATATCAATATTAAAAATCTTTTATGATTTAAATAAATAGATTGATTTGGCAATAGCACTAAACAATCTAATTTAATATAATATGTTAATGTAATCTAATTTAATTTAAAGATACATTGTGTTTTCATGTATCTTCAGTATAAGTGGTTCTTACGATCGTGCACACAGTTTCCATCGAATTTATCTTTTCTGAAGTTTGGTTTTCATTGATAATTTTATGATGGGTAATTACAAGGAGTAACTCCCGTCTTGTTGCATCACTGGTTAAATTGAATTTTCATTCGTCTAAGATATAGGTATTATGTCTTGTGAAACAGAAATCACTACGGAGCAGCCCGGATCAGAAAGATCCCTTCCAGAGAAGGTATATCCGATATTGTCGATGGGCTTGTTAATCTGGTAACACAATAATATGATGCGATGCGATCCATGAAAGAACTATCCCCGCTCTCCATCCATGTCTAAACGCCCGAATTATCTGAATGATATTCAAATGATAAACATCAACATGAAAACTAAGGTCTGAAACTTTTGGGTCATTATCACTTGTAGCCATACTCTTCGCTCAGCAGATATGCCGCTCCATCAGGAATAGAACCAATACAATTTTATTACCAGTGTTCTACTTCTTAGGAAAAGAGAGTGTCCATTTATTAACTGTTCATTCATACAACTGTGCCCTTTCCTCTGATGAACATTATCGCATGATAACCATAAAAAGTAAACAAAGCATTTGGGTCTATAAGTCTTACGTTGACCGAACATTGCCCTTACAAAACAATCAGACTGACAATCCATCATTGCAAAAATTTAACAAGCACCTTCTATACCTGAGCACCATAAAAATGCCTTTAGGTTTCCAAAAATCAAAGGTTTATAAAATGGGGTAAACGTTTAATTATTCCCAAAATGAGACCGAGTTGCAAAAAATATTATTAAATATAAAAATTGTTTTAAAAAGAATTTTAAGGTATTGAAAATTTTATTTAGACTCATTATTCATGTAGGAGAACTCAATTGCTTCGTCGCTACTTCATTTTCAATCTTTCAAAATATTTACAATGAGAAAATTTTTAAATAATTGCGAAGAAAAACAGAAAAATACAACAGTTACTTAAAATAGAAAAATATAGTTCATGCATGTTATAAGCCAAGTCAATAGCTAACCTTCAATGAAATCTTTATTTCATTATTTATTTATTTTTTACATCTTTGCAAACTTTGCCATCTTGAATGTGCTCCAAATAACTATTAAGAATTGCAAAGTGTCGTGGAGAGAACTTATCTGTAACATCCTTCTCCTTTACAATGAACAGTGGGAAATCATAAATGATGTGAAATATACAGTGCCTTTTGAGAATACAACATCGACAGTTTGCCGATTCTCTACAGATACGGTTTTGATGGAACAGAAAAGATCCGTATTATGTGAATACCTCCTTCAGGAAGAAATCGCCAAGCAGCGATTTATAGATACTTGAAAGAAAATTCCGTAGATAAATCTTGCATCAAGCGACTTACTCTATCTATTTTGTCGCTTATCAGACATTTTCCCCATTCATCAACGTTTCTTGAATTATCTATGATCTAGAGATCAACTCAATATCAGTAATGATGTCTTTCTCCGTTTGGCCAACTCATTTCTCTGAAACCTTTGACCAAGTGCAAACGGATCCAAGATCTTTCATGAGAAAAAGACTACATTTTGAAGATAATATCCTAATCACATTTTAGTGAATCGAAAGACATAAGCATGAATTTACAGGCCCTGAGAAGGAGCTTTTATTTCATCAGGATTCAAAAATATAAAAGCTTACATCTGATTCATATTTTTTCATTGTTTAATCTTTGTTTCCCAGATATAACTTATTCACTTGATAATTACATACTATAATGGCAGAATTGTGAATTTTTTTTAAAGAAAAACTGCATTTCGAATACTTGATGGCCCATGATAGCAGTAAGGATGTAAAGTTATACATCATTTTAAAGATAATTTAATCAAGAATGTAATGCATTATATTATCATTATTTTTTTAAGTTACAGCTAAATAACCATAACAAAGAAGTTCATCTTGCTTAAATTATTAAATCATACGTTTTCTTCATTTGAATATAACCAATGAGAAAAAGGGTTTTTAAGAAGTCAATAAGAGGCATCTTGTTATCAATAGAATTCAACAATTGACACTATGTTATGGAGTTGAAAAGACGTTTTGATTTTATGATTATTTGATCACAGTTCTCTGTTGTCAAAATGTAAAAAATAAAAGAAATAGGACAACTGACTGACAGTCCACAAAAAAATTCAATGTAAAAATGTACTGTTGCATAAATAAGGCAAAAATAGAACAATACAGAATAATTGGTAGAAATCTAATTAAAGGTGGTATTTCTAAATTTTTAAAGAAGCTTAATTTTCATGAAACTCAATAACTAGAAAGCCAAATTGATAAAGGCAGAAAAAAGTCAACAAAACTTCAAGTGATAATAGAGTAATTAAAAACCAGCACTTAAGTGATAGAAGGAAAATACTTGGGAGTACATAAGATGAAGCCTATATACTCCCAAATGATTGTATTGATTGAATGTTTGATGTTTAGAATTCAAATCAAGAATTGTATTGTAGGAATTTCGTTTAAATGCAATTCCGTACAAAATAAAACATTTCCAAATTCGAAATAAAGTTTGAAAGGATTAAGCTGAACAAAATCCATGTAACATGACCAAATTTTACTGCTTGGTAACAGTAGCATAAAACACGCTAGGAGACTAATAGATTTCTATATTTATTGAATTACGCCTAGTGTTGAACATCCCAGTTAGTGTAATGATTTGGAGTTGTACAACAACAAAATCCAAGGACAGAAATAGTGTTATTAATGGGGATATAAATGCTCAAAAGTATATAAATAGAATATTCACTTATGTAAAAACTGGCTCCAAAACAATTGTATTTCCTTATTGGACATAGTACTAGACCTTAACCCAATTGAAAATTAATGGGAAAGACCAAAGAAGCTTATTACAATTCAATTAAATTGTAACAGATAAGGAACAAAACCACTGGTGAACTCCATAAGACAAGTTGCAAGGCCGTATTGATGCTGGTAATGATTACCTATAAATGAGAATTTTTTTGTGTGTCATTATTCCTGAATATCCTTTATATTCTTTATAACTGCTGTTCCAGTACAAATATTATACAAATTATTTTAGAATTATCTTGATAAAGATATAGAATTTTATAGCATTTTTATTAATAAATTGTTATTATGAACCAATGCTTCTGAGCCAAATCCTCAAATCTCAAAAACGCGCTTTTTTTTTTTTTTTTTCTCGTATACGTTGTACATAGAAGATATTGTAAGCGTCGAAAAATTTCAGCTCGAGATTTCGCAGAATCTCCAAGTTTCAGATTCCCTGAAGTCCAAAAATATATTTTTAAAAAAAATGTACATCTGTTTCTGGCAAAGATAACTCAAAAACGTTTTGAGCTTGACGGATGAAATTTGGCACACTGTCTTTTACACCAAATTTATAAATTTCTATCAAATTTTGCGATACATCCATCCATCCGTTCTGCTCAGCTGTAAATAACTCGATAACTATAAAACGAAGAGAGCTAGATGGATAAAATTTGGTATTACTATCTATAATTAAGATACATGTCAAACTTTGTGCGAAATTCCACAAGGGGTTGATTAACTGTCAGTCTATAATTTCAGAAATATATAAATAGCAGAGCCCAAAAACGCAATTACTAAAATATGTCAAATTCGGTATGGGATTTTGTCGCTACCATTCAGATTCAGTGTCAAATTTTGGTTCCAACCGGTTGAGAAAAAACGCATGTAAAGTGCAAATTCGATTTTCGAATACTATTAATGCATTTAAGGAATTAATCGTTAAAAAAAACTCGCCAAGGATCACACAATATATTTAGTAAAAATGCCAAATTCATACCAAAGATCAATAATTTGAAACTATAGTTTGCCAATGTCATAGCAAGCATTCTCTGCCTTAATGAGGGCTCACAATTTTTTGGAAGGGATGGGGATAACACCATTAATAAAGGGTACACGAGTAAGTTTTAGAGAGACAACCCACAAAAGATTTCCACAAATTTGTCCATTACTGTAACTTAAATGCTATCTAACACAGCTGAATGCTGTCTTCTATTGGCAATGCATGTCTAATGCAAGGCAATGCAAGCAGCGAATGTAAAATGTCCAGTAGATCAAAACTTAACTCATGCTTACGTCACATGAACACGAATAAACCTCATTTGATGTCTTTATGCATTTTATTAGAAGCAAATGTCACAATTTCCGATTTAAATCGGCAGACCCAAACAACTAATCACTAAGAAAACTACATTAACCCGAAAACTTTCACGAATTCTTTACGTCAGACGGGAAACAATGTCCTCAAATGATGATGCTTTGTATTAAAGAGGTGATTTCGGAAAGTTAATCAATTCAGAATCAAATTTTGTTTCAAGCGAGCAAGCTCGAGCTCATAATTTCTGCCCATAATTCACAATGATTAATGCCTAAACTCGCCAATCAACCAGGGTTTTAATTAGAAATCGCAGCTCTGTGATTGATTGGGTTCTTTGAATTGATGGGGACAACGAATGGGTGGGCGGAATTAAGAGCCAACTTCCAGATAAAATTGCTTTGAGAAGAATTTGAATGGAACGGAATCTGTGGTTTATTTTCTTAAAGTTGGTGAAGTGTCGATGGCTGTTTTTGTTGACCTCGTTTTGCTGTCTTCGTTTGCTTTGCCGATACTTAAGGGCGAAAAAAACCGGAGTCTCATATGAATGGCAATAAATCAATGCTGAGCTTCTCTGTAAACAGCTGGAACTGCGGCCAGCCGTAAGTACGATCCTTTAACGAGATGTTTTTATTGGAATTGCGTTTGGTAAAAAGAAATTTAAGGTGCAAACAAGCGTGGGTGAAGCTTCCATATAAAATCCAATTAGTTATGTAATTAAAGCTTGTGTTGTGAAATATTTCGTATTTTGCACGTGTGATTATATTTCTTGTTTTATTTTAATTATTTTTTAATCTACAAAACAAATTAGTCCTGGGTTCGAATTCCGGTTCGGACATGGCTGTTCTTCTGTGTTCTATCTGTGAGGTGCCCCCCCCCCCCTGTAAAAAAGGGGTGTGCTAGCGAATGTGACGCACAAAGTAATAAGTCGCACTCTTCTCTCTAGTTGGCTCTACTGAAAAATCAAGCGAAGCTTACTCGGCTTAAATCGCTGACAGATAACTGTCAGCAGGCTTCTAAAATGCATTCACAACACAACAGCAAAACAAATTATGGGGATTTTTTTTATTAGTTTTTATTCAATTATTCGATGGTTTTTGAAACTTTTTATTTTGTTTTGAAGATATTTTGAAATATTTTCATATTACTTTTATTATCATGCATCGACGATTTTTTATTATTAAGAGCGGTTCCTAATAGTAACGCGGTCTTATACTGTAATAGTGGATGTAACTGATTCTACATTCCGCAGCAATACTTGCATTTTTCGACATAAATTTTGACTATACAAATCAGTTTAAATAATTTCATTATTAATTAATAAAAATGACAAGATTTTAACTTAATGCTATTAAATTTAAGAAAATTTAACTTGATTAAAATTGAAATTAACTTGATTAAAATTGAAAGAAATATTCAAATTTGGCGTAAAGACTACATACTAGATTTTATCTATATAGCTCAAAGTTTTTCTGAGTTTTTGTGGTCACACAGACATAATTACAAAAATGTCTTTTTCGAGCTCAGTGAAGTCTAAAACGTGGAGATTCGTCAAAATCACGAGTTCGAATTTTTTGATGATCAATATACTTTCTCTATACTACATATATGAGAAATAAAAATGCACGCAGTTTTTTTTACTTTAATTTTCATGTTTCTAAAAGAATAGTCATAATAAAGAGTATGGTTTCTACGAGTATGTATGTACATAGAGAGAATATTTATAATCGAATTTTCTTACATATTCTGATGCCTTATCAGAACTTTTATGCAGTTTTATTATTTCAATGACAATAATCACTTCATCGATCTTATTAATTTTTTTGCTCTACTTCTTAGTGATTATAAAATAATGATCTTAATATTATTATTAATATTCACCATATTTAACAAAGCGTAGTTTTAAAATTGAAAAGCAGAAAGTCAATAAAGATTTGCTTATAATTTAGAAATTCTCCCCCAGAATCTTTGCCAATACCGGCTAAAGCAAGAGTTCAGCCGACAATACCGCTCAAATTGAAACCATTCCTTTTGAAAACATCGCATTCCTCCCCGCATTAAGGGAAACCTTACAAAAGGTCCGTCCGACACATGTCTCCTATTGATTCTGTCCACTTTTAATTAGCCCGATATTAGTGTTTCGGACAGACATTCCGACATCGGCTTCTCGTGACACTTGTTATTGCAGGCGGTGGGGCGGGAATATTTTACGAGGTTTGCGGGTCGACTGCAATGACACCCCACTCCGCTTTAATTAGCAGCGGACATTGTTTGAGGAGGCCACTGCAAAGCGCACTCTGGCACCACTCGATAAGAAATAAGCTAACTCAGATTTATCGTCTCGTCTGGAGGTTCTGGTGTTTGTGTAAGAGGATCTAGTGGCGAAATTATTTACTTGGAGCATATAATGGTGCACCGCATGAAACCGTTTCAACGCGTTTACATTTTTTTTTCTATGTTTGCCAACGTTTTTAAAACTCTCCAAAACTTTTTCATATGCGTGTTATCTGTCTCTCCCAGCATAAACATTATGGGTTTTCAAGTGTACGCCCTAAGTGCTCGGTTTTATTCATTTTCCGAGCCCTATACATGTGCGTTTTGGGGTATATAGTATAGAGAAGAAAATTGATTATGCATTTTGAATGTTCTTTTTCTGACAGATTTGATTCACAGTCTGATAAAGATATGCATTTTTCATGTTCAAATAGTTTACAAAATACTATTTTTCGAATCATCTAAGTTTTATAATTATCCTGTTAACTTTCCTCAAACAGACAAATGTATTTTCTGTGAATGAATTTCATTAAAAATTTACTAGAATTCTACAAACTTGGTGTAATGTATTTCATATAAGTGTTATCTGTATCCCCTAGCATAAAAATTATGAACTTTCAAGCGCACGCTATCATAAGTGTTCAGTTTTATTCCTTTTCCTAGTTCCACACATGTGTGAACTTTATCACTCTATGCAGTATAATAGAAAAAACTGATTATGCATTTTGGATGTCCACTATCAACCGACTGGAAACTTCACATAATTAGATTGCATACCAAATTTAGTTTATCTTAATTGCTGTGTTTTTAAGTTATCGCAATAACGTGCATGGTATCGGCGTCCTGGCATAGGGGTATCGCGTCTACCCCCTGATCTGGGCGTCCTGGGTTCGAGTCCCGGTTTGGGCATGGTTGTTCTTCCGTTGTTCTATCTGTGAGATGTGTGAATGTGCCCTCCTGTAAAAAGGGGTTGTGCAAGTGAATGAGTGATGCGTGAGTAGTAAAGTCGTACTCTTGGCCATAGTTGGCACTACTAAGAAAACAAGAGACTCTCCCCCACCGGCTTAAAATCGCTGTCTTCGTAACAGCGGACTTGTCTATGGCGAGTGCCATAAGAAACAACAACGTGCATGGTGAACTATAGACAGAAAATTGATCAACTTTCAGACGAACTTGATTCAAAATTTGATAAAATTATATACTTTTGATGTTACAACTATATACTAAATTCTATTTTTCGAATCCTCTATGTTTTATAATTATCAAGTTAACTTGCCCTCAGACAGATAGGCATATTTTCTGCTAATGAATTTCATCAAAAATTTACCAGAAATCTAAAAATGTGGAGTAAAGACCATATCCAAAATTTCTTTTGTCTAGCTCAACCCTTTTTGAGATATTCTGTTCACAGGCATAAAGATTTAATTCCAAAAATGTGTTTTCCGGACTTGGGAAGATCTGAAATATGAAGATTTGTTAAATGCTCGAGTGAGAATTTTTTTGTCGATTACGGTATTTTTCTTTGTGCACAAGAAAGTTATAAAAAATTGGCGAGAGTTGATGAAAATCAAATAATTTTTTAATAAAAGCAGTCGAATATATTTATCTAATTTAATTTACGTGTTATGATATGAACATTCAGTAAAAGAAGCTCGAAAATATAAGTGTCTGTATTGAATTTTTTGTTCTCAGAAATTTTTTCTTAACTTGTTTCCCAAATCCAAACGCTTTCTGTACCTTAATAATACAATAAAAAAAAGACTAATGTTGACAAGATAAAGTAAAAATCTGAATGAAAGCGCAGGTGGAATATACTAGAAATAAGAGAGGCAAATTGCCTAGCAAAAATTGCTACAAAAAAAGGATTTAATTGGCAATAATTTCAATAACTTATGTACTCAAATTAAACTGAAAGTAAAAATGACGAATTTGTCGCAATATATACAGTGAGAATCCACAAAAGGCAGACGGATGAAACATCGTTTTGATAATGCAAAGGAGACCTAGGAAATTTTTTTACCTAAATTCTCATTAGCCTACTTTATTAGCCAAGCGATTCATTTATTTGCCTAAATTCTCATGATACTTTTAAAGCTCCTCATTTCAGCTGATTTTGTTAAAGATAATGCGTATTTTTATGGGAATTAAGTAGTTACAATACTACATATTCTCAAAGAATGTAAAAAGTTTTTTTATGAGCATTTGACATCTTCTATCATCTTTTCTTGGTTTCCATTTGCTTCTTATCAAAAGCATCAGTTCAGTGTCTTCTTTATTTTAAAAATATCTTTGTCTTTTTAGTTTAAATTTTTTCATACTATTTTATCTTAATTCAAGAAAAGTTTGTTGCAGTTTAGCCAAGAATGACTTTTGCGTCAGTAAAACTCAAAAAACAAACTATCTCAAAGAATAAATAATCCAAAATCTTATTAGAAAATCTTATTAAAATCCCAAGATGTCGAACTAATGAACTGGAGAAGGCTAAGACAATAACAGCTACAGATATCATTATTTCTTCCATGCTGTACTATTTTGTATTTTCTCTGTTACTATTTTAAAGATATTCTTTTTAACAATTTCGTTATTTGGTATATTGAAAGCTGTTATTCCTCAGTTTTGCCGTTTGGTGGAAAACAATTTTTTTAATTGTTTCCTGCCGAATGTGTTATGTGTGTGTGTCCACCTTTGCCCATTTAGTTTCAGCTCGGACAGAGCATAGATCTTGTATAAGATTGACAAGGAAAATTTTTCATTTTTAAACTAATCATTCAATATGTTTAATTATATCTTTTAAAACTCAAAAGTTTGAAGGTGGTGTTAAAGCAGATCAAAAAATAGATGAAATGCTGTCATTATTTTTCACATTGCTCTGAATACTTAATTAATCAAAGCTTTTTCCCGCTATGATTTCATTTCTGGGTCTATTCTTTTCGTGAAACCTTAACATATTATCACCAAATAGTGAAAAAAAAATATCGCCTAGAATAATTTTGATACCCTTAAAACAAACTTTAACTGTTGTTTTAAAAGCACCATATAGCACTTATATTTATAAATCACATCCGTATTTGACTGGCGTACATGCTTATTGCATTTTCATTGTTTAATACTCCAATGCATGTTTCATTTTATAATCAGATAACGATGGCAAAGAACGCAGCTAGTTTGATTAATTACTTTAATGAATTTTTAATTGGATTTTTTATTAAAAAAATAAGCCGATGTTTCACGATTATAGATTAAATATTGCCATTTTCCTTGAAGAGTTATCGCATTCTTATTGTCTAATATTTGCTGGAATGAGCGATCGATTTGAAACAAAAATTTTTACTTTCGTGTGCATCTAAACATAGAATGAAAATTATTGTAGTCTTTAAAAACTTTATTCTTGGCTAATTTGATTAACTTTAACATCTTAAACACTTTTATGAAAGCGTGAGAAAACTCAAAAAAGTAAAAGGCTATATAACTAAAACTTTATAAATGATATACTTAAAAAAATTGAATCTTCTACATCCTTGATAAACTTGTTTGAGATGCAAATAATAAAACATGAATGGACATTTCCAATGTAACTTACTTGCTTTCGCCCCTCTTCAGATTCCGATGAGCTATGTTTACTTTTTACTTTCTCGCATGCGAGGAACAGAGGAAGTATTGATATCATCAAATTCGAACTCGATTTTGACGGATCTCTTCGTTTCAATGTCTCCCCGAGTTCGAAAAGTTATTTTTTGGTATTATGTCCGTCAGTCTATCTGTTTGCGAACACGATAATTCAAAAGCGCTTTGATCTAGTCAGATGACATTTGATGCATATACTAATTACTACATTTGTTAATTTCTTTCAAATTTTAAACGAAATCTATTCATAGGAAGTTTTTTTTGTCTGCTGTTCGATTACATATGAACTCAATAAATCCAAAAGTTGATAGAAATTTGATACAATGACGCAGCATCTAAAAATATTGATATTTATCACATTTTGAACCAAATCTGTCAAAAGATATGTAAAAGCAATGATTTAATTCAATAAAATTTCGTATGTTATCTGTGATATAGCTACGACTGTAGTTCCATGTCAGACTTTGGTTGCATTCACTTGGCATAAAGGTGTTCAAAATATATATATTCGAACGACATATTCAGTAAAAATGTTAGATTCATGCTTAATTTCGTTCGTTATTGTTTTTCAAGTCATTTGCGACTTTACTTAAGATCCGTTATTTTTTGTATGGGGAAGTCGATAAGACCTTAATTGGAGAGTATGCGAGAAAGTTTTGGGGGGACCACTCCCGATGGTGTTTTAACCGCATCCCAGTGATTAATACCCCAAAGATAGCATGCTGATAGTCTCTTTCGTAACTACTGTTCATCAAATTATATACGGGTTGTGATACCTAAGTACATGCGAGAAAGTTTCGGAGAGAACTCCCTTTGATTCATTCTGAAAGTTTTATGATTAGTGAAAGTGGAAAAAAAAGGAATAAAGGCATGGAAAGAAGTCGGAAAATGAAATAACAAGCAAGAGAAACGCAAGTCGAATTTCTCTTCTTTTTTTTTTTAATTCAGTCTGGATATTTTATTGAAAGTTTTTTTTTCAGCTCGCATCAACCTATAGCGAATTGAAAAACAAAGAAAAAATGCTAAGAATAATATTCAAAACTATAAACAACATTTGAAATAAATTTGAGTGCATAGTCCTTATAATGCAAATGAAAATTAAAAATTAGATTAAACTGAAAATGCCTCAAAGAATGGCTCAAAAGCAATTTCCTACTTTACCTATGTAATGACTTGTATCTTCTATCGATCAGTTTAGTTCTAAATTTTATACAGATTTGTAGTTTTAGTGTAAAGATTGCATGCCAAATTTCATGCACCTAGTTTTTTTATGTATGCGTTCTCACAAATGCTGAAAGACATATCGACAGTGATAGACAAAGCAATAATGGATTTTGTATAAAATTTAGCATACATCTAGAATTTTGTTGAGAAATCTATGCGTATTTTTATTAGTTTATTGATTATCGCGTGATAACATGACAGATAAACTTCTCTTTGCCTAAAATTTTACAGGGATCTATAATTTTGATGTTAAATCGACATACCCAATAGAATCTTTGTAACTCATTTAGTTTTTTAAATTATACTTTTCAAATTCAAATAGACATATTCCCAAAATGGTTTTTCGTGCTAAGGGAAGTTTAGAAGCGATCTGCTACTGGTATAGTGAAAACGAAGTATTTGAAATCGCATTCTGTAACTCATTTTTTTCCTCAAACTGCCCCACGTTGTTGATGCAATTAGAGCTAACATTGAAAAGCATAGTTGTTGGATTTTTTGAAACAGTACTTACAACATTTTATAACGGGTTTTTACAGCGCCACCTGTCGGTGGTAATGATAACTAAATTTTCATTAGGTGAGATAAAATTTTCTGATTTTCCAAACGTAAAATCGCAAACAATACATTTCAATCGCATTCCATCTTTTTATTTTTTATGTATTTTCAAAATCCATCAGTCATTTTTTTGGGGGGACAGCCGGTACATACTGATATATTGAATAGATTTTCATTTGCTTTATTTTTTAACAGGTATGGATTATTTTGCACATAAATGAGCATCACTATTTTATCCTCGATTACATATGCAAAAATAAATTATGAATAGTCAGTTGCAGTGAATGGCGGGACTGAATATTATCGTTTGCTTTCTTTGCATAAAATTCTGAATTAAGCTCTTAATGTCCTCTCATTCCTTATGATAACCATTTTATTGTTCAATTGACCTCTTTCTTTATCGCTGTCCTTTCTCCATTAAAATTGATTTCCAAAGAAAAGGATCTAAAAACTCATTTTTGATGTTTGCCGAGCTATGTGAATTATTCTGAAATACCTCTTTACTACAGAAAAGAAACCCCTCTTAAATTAGTTTGCCCTTCGTCCCTTTTTTTTCCATTTCGAAGATTCAATAAAGTCGTCTCTCAAATCTACGAGTCTCCATCGACAATTTCTTTAAAAAATTTCTTAGCAGGAAAAAAAAAGCCGTGTTTTTCCCCCTTTTACTTTCTTTCATTTTTGTTGTATACGATGTCGTTAACTATTCAAGAAAAAAAAAGTTAGCTCCATTCTTTAAAAACTTCTTCGGCAAGCAGTATTTTTACCAAATTTTTCACAGAAAAAAAATCTGAATAAAAAAATTCTTGTATCTCATTTTTTAAAGCTAACCTTGGAGAGAGGTTTGTGTCTAAAGTATCGTTTGAGTAAAATGCACTCTGTTCTAATCATCTTTAAATTCTTCAGAAAATGTAATCAATTTTTTTTTTCCTCGCCTTTTTAAAGTCAACTGATAGGTTTTGTTTTTATAGGTTGCTTTTTGTTTATTTTCCACACTTACTTCGGTCAATAAACGTTGCCTTATATTTAACGACACGTAAGGATAGTGATAGATTTCTAATTCAAGGTTAATTATGTTTATAAATTTTTGATTCGGATATTTCTCATCAGTATTTTTAGCCAAAAGGTAAATTTATTATATACTATTAATCTTGATTATAGCCATAACCCTTTTCATGATTCTTGCGTGAATTAAGGTTCAGTCACAAAGGCCATCAATACCACGATATAATAATTCGAATAGAAGATACATGCCATCATAGAACTAAAACAGAAATTAAAACTCAATTCCAGAATTTATATTTGTTTCCTCGCGAATATATTAAGTTTTTAATAATTGAATTAGGAATAGAACTTAAATAATTTGATAATAATTTTTATTCATAATTCAATTATTAAAAATGAGATATGAATCTATTATGAAATTGAGTAATTTGAATTATGAATTTAAAAAAAAAAACTCTTCTGATTTCTTAGATTTTAATGTTAAAAAATCAGAATGTTAAAAAGGTTTCGTGTTAATAAAATTATGCAATACAGAGTAATTCAGAATACATAGATGAATTTTAAGACTGATCTAATTTACTTCAATAAACATATTATGTATATCAATTTACGGACGCGAAATCACATACCTACAAGAATTGTATTTGAGCCAGAAATTGTTTCATTTCAGCATCATTGACAAACGTTTCTTCAAAGCAATGCTTCAACAATAAGTGAAGGTCACTAAAAACTGTCCCAAAATTAATGCAAGTTTTGAATTTGCCACCATTCATATAGTAAGGTGTTGGCAACGCTATAAAAAACTATTTGCTAGCTGATAGTTAAAAGCTAGTAAAAATGGAGCACTAATATTGAACAATATTAGTGCTTTCATTGTTGAACAATATTTGAAAAATAATGAAAGTCTGATGGTCAGAGCTCGGAAATTTGAGAAGCGGCCCCCTAGATTGTGTGATTTAACACCATTGTATATCTTTTTATGAGGTTATTTGAAGTCAAAGGTCTATGGCAACAAACCCACAAGCACACGTGCATTGAAGGAGGAAATTCAACGCTGCTTGAAGGAAATTTAGCCACATTTATGCAGAATGATCATTGAAAATTTCGACAAAAGAGTAAGTATGTAGAGAGATCATGTGTTAGTCCATAGATAACCCTATCCTGTGTACTTTAAGATTCAATAAAAATATAACAATTTAAAAAAAAGATGCGTTTTTTATTTAATTCAAATCTTGCGTTAACACGTCACTCTACCGAGTAACATTCTGTTTTTACTAACCCTATACTATCAGCTGTCAAATGGTTTTTTTAATAGAGTTCGCAATACTCTATTGCACGAATGGCGGCAAATTCAAATCTTACGTTAATTTCGGGAAACTCTTTAGATAACATTGGATAACGTTGGACATCTTCGTATTTTTAAGATACAGCCAAATTATATTACCACATATATATTAGTAACACTGCATGTATCCTTCCAAAACAATAGTTAAAGTGCCAGTCACATAAAGGCAGTTAAGAAATTCCGAATAAAAGGAAGAAATTTTGCTGTTTACAGTTTGAGATGTACTCGTATCAAGCTGTAGTGATAAGCGATTTTATGATGCAATAAAAATAACAATATCCTTTCACTGAATAGATATTTAATTTCCGTCTAATTATTTTTATTTTGGTTAAAAATAAGGGATCCCTACTATCCACGCTTTCAAAAGGGATTTGGAGCAAATGGGTAATTGAGGAATAAGGTACTGAGAAGTCTTATTGTTCACTTCCTTTTAGATTTGATATTATATATTTAATATGATAGATATATTAGATATGATATTATATAAAGGCCCATTTTTTTCTAGTCATATCGCGTTAAAATATTTTTAGGCTTGAAATTAGAATAAGAAAAGGGTTTCATTTAGCTTATTAGATAAATTTAATTTGATTAATTTATTAGGTTAATTAATAATTAAGTAACAAACCAAGACACATCATTTTGTGTAAGATAAAGAACTGAAGCTTCTAAGTTTCTGTTTTTCTAAAAAAATTGTCAGAACTGATGCCAACCTACATAAATTCATACAAAGATTGATAAATTTGGTGGGAAGCATACTTCCCACTGCCCTAGAAAGGGTTAAAAGAAAAGAGTGGATGACCTGCGATATTTTTGCTAATATATTTACAAAACTTTGCATGCTCAAAAACTTGCCTTTCCTTTAAAGCTTTACCTTACCTTACCTTACCTTTAAAGCTTTAGTGGTCATACTATTAATTTTTGAAGAACATCCAAGTCACAGTTCACCTATTTTTCTTACCAATAAAGCAATTAATAAGAATCGCTTAAGTTTCCTTTAGACACATTTCATTATGTTAGAGTGTTTAAAAGCAGAAATAAGACCATTGACGCTCGCTCTATTGAGAGATCATAAGCTTTCTTCTATATGAATAAAATTGAAACAACAATTTTTTCGTTACCTATAGAAATCCAAACTACTGAACAGATTTTCTTCATTTTTTCCTCACAAATATTGGTAGTATAAGGAAAGTTTAGAAAAGGTTTCGTGAAGATTAATGAAATCGTTATTCTTTTATTAATTAAAAACCATGTTCCATTGTGCATTAGCAGAATGGTATCATCAAATTGGAATTTAAGAAACCAAAAAAAAGCGATACTTAAACAAGTTTTATTTTATCTTATTTATATTAAAAAAATGTTTTTATAGCTAACGTTATTTTAAAGTTTCCTGTCACATAACATTCGATTCAAAATTGGATTATTTGTTTTAAACGATCAATGAAGATTGAAACCCGCTTTTGAAAGTAGTTACTTTCATATTCCACGTTATTAACCCATATATTTAAACTGTACCCACAAAGCCTGTCAAAATTTTAAATTATAACGCTAAAATTATAAATATTCCATGGAAAAAATGCATTTTTTTGCCCAATTTAAAGTTTGAGTAGGACAAACGATAATTAAAAAAAAAAGAAATATTAAAACTCTTTGAAGAAATTTAAAGTGTTTCTTCAAAGAGTTTTAATATTTCTTTTTCATATTTCTTTTCTTATTTCAGTTAAGAATTAAGTTGCAAACGCTTTAGATTATATTTTGGAGATTAAATTTTTTGATATTATACTACTTTATTTTAAAAAAAAACTTTTACATTAAAAAAAAATTTGTTGTTGTTTATTTTAAGTTTTATTATTTACAAGCACATTGGATTTAGAATCCTAATATTGAATAAATTTTTACTTTTTCGCCATCTTAAAATTTTGCTGACAAATATTGAAGTATAAGCAAAGTAAAAAGTTGTAGTTAAAGTTTTCATAACTGATTAAATATTAATTTTCATTTGTAAATTCTTTAAACTTTTATCCCAAGCATTGGTGGGCATATCAGCTAGTATGAAATAATCAGAGAAAGTTGACTCCACCAAACTTTCTAACATACTCGTTGATAAAGATATGCTAGAGAGCGCCTTGTATGGCATTGGCGAACAATAGTTACGAAATATTAACTTTCGGCGCGAATTTAGCATTCTTACTGAATATATTGTGTGATCTTTGGCGAGTTATTTGATGATTAATCCTTGCCATAAAGTTAATAGTATCCAAAAATCGTATTTGTGTTTTAGACGCGTTTTTCCCAACCAATTGGATCAAAATTTTCGCACAAAACTACAATTGTAGTCACAACATCCCATACTAAATTTGATATATGTAAGTAAATGCACTTTTGAGTCTTCGCGTTTACATGTTTCTGAAAATACAGACCAACAGTCGGTCAACCCTTCATTCGATTTGGCTGAAACTTTGACAGATGTCTACACCATAGATGTTAAATGCGTGAACTCAATTTTATCCGTCAAGCTCCTGCGGTGAATAGCGTATAAGCCAGTTAACAGCTACTCTACCCGAGCAATTGCTTTTGTATTGTGGTCAAGTTACTGGACTGCGAACCATAAGGTTCCAGGTTCTATCCTCGCGCATCACAATCTGCTACACTCCCTTCGTTTTGTAGTTACCATATTACCTTATATTCGAACAGTCGGACAGATAGACTTCCTTTGTATGGATTCTGCTCAAAATTTAATAGAAATCTGCAAATTTTGTTTAAAGACCGCATGCAAAATTTCATCCGTCTCATTTGCCAAAATTATGTCCAAAAAAATTTTTTTTCGAACTCTGGGAGGTCTGAAACCTGCAGATTCGTCAAAATCTCGCGTTCAAACTTTTTGACGATTACTATAGTTTCTCTATATTACGTATACCAGAAAGAAAAATTGATGAAATGAGTTTCTAGTGCTTGGGAGTGAGGGGCAAAAGTTACATAGAAAATATGCAATAAAATGGTACTTTTGATAAGACAGGTGATCATTGATAGTATATTTAGAGTTCATAAGCTACCATACGAAGTTATAACTGCCGAAAATGATACAGTGGTTGCAGCTAGGATAGTGATTCTTGATTTTATGAATTATTTTAAATATATAAATGACGAAAACGATAATTCAGCAATTATGAATAGTTGTTCTGTTTTATGTTTTGAATTTTTCAACCTGTTTTATTCGTAATTCCTTTAATTATTCGCGAATTGCCTTTCATACACCGCACGAAGAATCAACCCATTAGATGTAAACCGCAAGCATTTCTCCCTCGGCGATTCCACTGCAGAACACGCGTTCGCGTTTAATGTAGCAGATGATTAGAAATTCTTCCTGTTCCTTCTGCCGCCCCAAAATGACGTTCTGGAACACATTCCGAGGAGGTTCTCCATCCAGAACAGAATTAAATACCTGGATGCAAGAAGGGAAGCGAGCGCTCATGTTTAAAATCAGGGAAATAAACATAATTTGTAGCACTTTTCTCCATTTTATTATTTTTAGTTATACGTAATTATTAAACTTCATTTCTGAACTTGTAAAAATGTTTTTATTCTTTAATGGATCATTTTTTCTAGTGATTGCATACTAAAACATTTTGAAGATCAAAATTTATTTAAGAAAAAAAAATTACTCCATCTTAGCGAACAAAATTAATTTGATTTATTTAGTATTTTGATAAATTTATTATTGATTAACTTTCAAAACATTTCAATATGGTTTGAGATAAAACTTCTACGTTTCAATCTCATCAAGAAATTTGATGAAAATTTACACAAATCTTTGTTACTTTCTCGTATACGTAGCATAAAATAAATATTGAAATCGTCAAAAAAAATTCGAATTCGAGACAAAGAAAATTCTGAAACGCTTTGAGCTAGACGGATGAAATTTGGTATGCGGTCCTTACACCAAATTTGTATATTTCATTCAAAGTTTGAGCAAATTCTGTTTTTAAAAAGTCTGTCTGTCCGGCTGTTAAAATATAAGTTAACATAACTACAAAGCAAATAGAATTTCGTGGATAAAATCCGGTACACATATGTAACATCTATAGTGTAGACACCCTCAAATTTTGAACCACATCCAATGTGGGGTTGACCGTCTGTCGGTCTGTATTTTTAGAAACATATAAACACGATAACATAAAACCGCAATGAATTAAATATATTAAATTCTGTATGGGATTTTGTGACTACAAATGCAACTTTGTATCAAATTTTAGTTACAATCGAACGGGAATAATGCGTCTAAAACACAAATCACACAAATTTTCAGATGCTATTATTCGCATGCCATGGATAAATCGCCAAAACACTCGCCAAAGATGACAATACATATGCACTAAAAATGCTAAAGTTAATGTTTTGTAACTATTGTGCACCAATGTTGTGCAAGGCGTTCTCTGGAATGATTTATTAGTATATATGATAAATATATTTATTTTGGGGAGAAAACTCCCTCTGGTCTATTTCAGAGTTAGTACTGCTCCTTAGTATTTCAAAATAATCAATCATTGAGAATTTGTTTGTCAAAATCGCAGTATGTGATAAAAAAAACCCATAGAACAATAGTTTTTAAAACATAGAACACTGATCAAAGGAAGCAAAACAGCTCACCATAGACATTTAAAAATTTGCGAATTTGGTGATAAAGACATTTTTTATAGCCATAGAATAATTTGAATCATTTCTGTTTCGATATTAAATTAAGCCTTGATTGCTTAAAGGAGGAGATGAAACGGGTCCTTCGTTATCAATCCTCTTTAGTTGTGGTCGCCTCTACTTGGGTGTCAAATTTGCAACCTCGGCACAGCATACTTTATGACGGAACGCTACATGTGACAAGGAATATTCATAACACTCCATTCTGTAAGGTACACAGGTCAGTAAGATGAAGCGGCTTCACAAGTAACCCGCGCTTTAGTGACGCAAGATGTATGTTAAGTTGGAATGTTCGGAGCTTTCTCGGTCGGTCTTCATTAGCTCGCATTACAAGCATCTTCATTTGAAATTTAAATTTTAATTCTTGCTTATATTTTATGCAAATTAACAAATACATAAACTTTAAGGTTCCACAATCATTGTCAAGATTATTAGCTTTGTTTTATCTTTGGTAACTGATCTCCGATTTGACGTCTGCCCAGGACCAATAGGTTAAGTAGAGGACACAACAGGGCTATTAAAGAAGTCTAAAAATGCTTCGAAATGTGAAATTGTCTCGGGTATTAAAAGAATGACTTATAATATGCACAGCTAAGGGTCGCAAAATTCATAAATCCGTCATTGTTTATTTTATCCTTGTAAGTTTCTTTCCAATTTCTGATTATTTCAGTTGTTAGATCAAACTTTCAGATGACTCGCGTACTGTTGATTAATTATGAATGTTCAGTAAAGTCTAATAAAGTAAAGTGTAATAATGTATAGAAAAAAATGTATAACATTCACAATGATGAGCGTTTATCTGGCACATTTTTCAAATTCTATAATAAATTGCCATTTATTCTTTTCGTTTTTAAAATTTATATTTAAGTCTACTTGATTAAGTTGATAAAAATTCTTATGCAGACAACCATTCTGCAATGCATTCATACATCGCACTCATGCCTTAATGCTTGTAAAATATACCTTTTCAGTCAATTCATCAGTATTTACAACTACTTGAAGACATTTAGCATACAAGCGGTATAATACAAATATACACGAAATGGTATTTTTAGTCACAAAATATATTGTAACGCTACAACTCTCGGTGACCAACAACCATATAATCGAAACAATTTCACGAAGACACACAAGCCTCGAATGCTGGTGTTCTCTTCATCAATTAAAATAAACGGTTCATTTTCATCTGATTGCCTACGCGCAATCAGGGTCCAGTTGTATTGTTTTTTCATGAATGCTGGTCAACATTTCAGAACATGTAGTTGCTCAAAAACCATTCTTACATTTATTTACAATTTTAAAAAATAAACATTCATTGACATTAATTTTATTTTTACCCAATTTCTTTCCAATTGTAAAAATTTTATCTAATCTACAATACTTTTAATTCATCAAATAACTGCTTTTATACACATGCGCATCATTATTTGGTGCATGTTACTGCTGCTATATCATTAAAAGTAAAATAAAGGTAAAGGAATCAAACCTAAAACAGCATCGTACTCAATGTTTCAGAAGAGAGATTCGAATCTTCCTGAAATTTCAATTTTTAGGTAGATTTCTATATTAAGGTTATTTATTACAAAGGTTCTCATGACAAAACTTCGGGAAAATTTCTTTAGTTCTTTACCGATAATGGTCCCCAAAACCGTAGTTCAAAGGTTTATTATATTATATACTAGCCGCCTTTGGCGACTAGCCGGTTCGCCAGTATTACCGCTCACTACAATATTCAATTAAATATTTTAAGTAACTGGTCTCTTAATAGATTCTCAAACAAAACATTTTTAATCTTCAAATTTTGATAGTCATACCAAACTTATACTGTTGTTTAGATCGTTTCTTTCAATTTACTATATATATTTTGCAAATTTGTTGTCATTTCCGGTAAAACTTCAACTTTAAATTAAAGTGGAAATGATAAAATTGCAATTAATATAAAGATATTTTTTAATAAAACCAAGCGTTTTATTTTATTTATCATATTTATTGTTATTTATTTATTTATTATTATTATTGAATATGAGTATTGCAAACAGAATCGCTCGGTATTTAGGTCTTATGTGAAATATAAAATATTTTTCATAATTTATGTAATATCTAAAACAATAATTCACCAAAAATTTCTCAGATTCAGCATAAAATTCAGTTTTTAGTTTTGCTTTCAAAAGGATTGAAATGAAATCAATAATAATATTTTGTTCCGGCCTATAAATATATTTCAAAAATTATGAAGTCTAAATTTAATGCAGTAAGGTATCATATTCTGAGAAATATTCTGGACACACCAAATTTTAAATAAATGAATGAATGTTTCTATTTTCCACGATCAACTAAGACTTATTTATGAAGTTTTGAATGTTAGAAATTTATAAAAACTCAACATTTTCATAATCTTAGGCCAATTAATCTTGAGAAACCTGCGCGCTGATTGACGTATTTTCTTTGAAACGATCGATGGAAAATATAAAATTATCCTTTTTTTATTGAATAGTGATATTCAAATTTTTATAAATCAGTCAGTTTAAGTGATTGATTTAGTTGCTTGGAAATTAACTCTTTTTATTTAAAATATTAGTGTTTCAAGAACATTTTGTTATTCGTAATTTCTACAGCAGAAGCTTAATGTAAAATCAAAAATTCGTTATTTATTAGAGCATTTATAAAATCAAGTTACATAAAATATAATCATTTTCCATTTAGACCATTTTAGCAGATCTGTGTCTTACTAAAGGTTTACAAATTAGCTGTGTGGTCCTGATTTGAATGGATATCCTATTCATATTAAACAAAACTTGCCTTAAAATAAAACTGATTTATTGGCTTAATAATATAGAGAGTGTAAAAAATCATGAAATAATTTTTCTTTAATTTATTTTTCAGAAAAAATAATATTTCTTATTTGTTTCCTTTCCTACAAACACGTGCCGAAAATTATATTTTTGCAGATTTCATTTCCAAAAAGATTTAACTTATTTTTAATTGGAGCTTTAATCAATGTGATGGCAACACTTTGGAAAAAGCTAATTTTTTCCCATGAATACGAAATATGCTCGAGCAACTTAAATTTTATTTTTATTTTGTACGAAAAAAATTGTTGAAAAATATATTTAAAATATTTATTTAAAAATTCATTAAAAATAGAAAATTAATTTTAAGGTTAAAACATTGGTATCATTTATAAAAGATAAATTTTTTGATCTTTAACTTCATGTAAAAATCTTTTTTGTGCGGTAATATTTTCGGAAGTTATAGCAGAAACACGTCAAAATTTCGCTTAATTTTTAAATAAATAAAATTCTAGTTAAAAATTCGAAAAAATAACCCCCAGGTGCACATTCCCGGCCTCCAAGATATACACGTGCCAAATTTGGTAGGTGTAAGTAGAATGGTCTGGTCTGTAGAGCCCCAACACACACACACACACACATTGAGCTTTATTATAAGTATAGATATATATAAATGTAAGCATTATTTTACGTGAAGCAGAATGCAGACAGTGAAGACAGTTAAGAGACTTGTTATTTCGTGACGTCGTTTTATTTCATTTTTAAGAAGCAGGCATATGTACAAGCGATGAGCACGCAGAAAGACACAGAAAAATTAATAAGGAAAAAGCTCTCGGACATTTTATCCCTGGTCTTATATAACCTATGATTTTGATAGGGAAAACATTTCTTCATAGTGCTAATATATTACGAGATTTCGATAGGGATTTTCGTTACACGCGCGGAGAAGGCAGGGGAAACACAGGGAGATTTTAAAAAAGAATTTGCCTCATCAGCGGTATTTTGCCTCTTCACGCAGAGTGTGGGAAAGTTAGACTTTCAGCTGATTCTGCAATTTAACAAAGCTTCTCTTGAATTAAATAGAGACGGTGGAATTGGATCACGAAATAAGAGAATATTTTAGAATAAAGTTACTATGGCCTAAATTAAGACAAAATCTTGAAAATTAATTAAATTGAAATTAGAGTAAAAATATCATTACATATATTATATTATATTATATTATATTATATTATATTATATTATATTATATTATATTATATTATATTATATTATATTATATTATATATACGCTTTTCCCATGTTATCTTGTAAATAGGATTAGAGTAATTTTGTTTGAATTTTAACTACCTTGCTGTTAGAAATGCAAAAATCTCGAACAAGCTCGTAAATGGTCCATCTAGCTCAAAGGGGGTTGAAATTTTCATTTCGCTATAACTTTAATGTTGAAGATAGAAAAATAAATCCAATTAACCAAATTAGCACCTCATTAAGACGAACAGCTTTTGTATTTAGGGTTTTTCCATAATTGCAACAGGGGGATGTTAGGGGATGAGAAGTGATTTTCAAGCTATAGTTTTGACCGACTCCAACATCAACAATTTATGTTGCCAGATAGCCGCTTAGATGTAAAGGAATCTATTTGCCTTTGCCATTTAGCTTGTCGAAAGGAATTTTTTATTTTTTATTAAGTTTGGATACGAAATGGATTAAAGGCATACTTAAGTGTTGAATGCTAAAATGTCATGTTGTTGATTTTATTTTCAAGTTCATTGTTCATCTTGTAAGAATAAAGGCGGCATAATGTCACGATCCAGTGTAAGATATGAAGTTAAATGTTATATAGTATGAAGCGTGATATTAGATTTGCAGATGAGATGAGTTTTAAATGGTTTTAAACTTGATATGGATCGATCTACACTTTAAGTGCTAAATATACGTAACAAATTTTATTTTTCAAGATCTTCACATTTTGTAGTTATCGTAATCCTTTACATTTTAGAGAGACAGATAAAAAGAATTTTCCTATGGATTTCTTTCAAAATCTATACATATAAAACCCTGAAATTCGTGACACACAAATAACTGTTTTGCTGAATGGCAGCAGTCAAATGTAAGAAAATATCTCTACGAACTGCCAGATTGTTTCAATGAAAGTTTTTACAGCTGCATTTAATTCAACACTTCGCTAATTAATATAACTGCAAAATCTTATTAGAAATGCTCTGGGGGAGGCTTGCAAAAAGTTCCATTCACTTAAAGAAAATAAAGTGTAAAAAAAATCGGCGTCAAATAGAAAGTTTAATCGAGAGCGACTTTCCGTTATCAGATGGCTGACCAGAACAATTTAATTATGAAAATTGATTACCATATCTTTCACAAAACTATTATCTCGCAAAAATTCTCTTAAAACTCCAAGAATTACTTTTTTTAATAATACCAGTTTCATTGCCAAACAATTTTATTTATTTTTAATTATTTTTTAAATTTAAATTGGTAATCAATCTGTAAAATATTTTATAGTTAAGATTAAATTCAAACTAATTACATTTTCCCATTAAAGCATACAATTACGTGCTTTTGGGGGTAATTTAAAGGGCCATTTTTTTCTAGTCATATGTTAAAATATTTTTAGGCTTGAAATTAGAATAAGAAAAGGGATTCATTTAGCTTATTAGTTAAATTTAATTTGATTCATTAATTAATTTGGTTAATTAATAATTAACAAATCAAGAAAATTTAATTTGATTCATTAATTAATTTGGTTAATTAATAATTAAGTAACAAATCAAGACGCATCATTTTGTGTGAGATAAAGAACTGAAGCATCTAAGTTTGTCTTTCTAAAAAAAATTGTCAGAACTTATGCCAACCTACATAATTTCATACAAAGATAGATAAATTTGGTGGGAAGCATACTTCCCACGGCCCTAGAAATGGTTAAACTACGATTTAAAAAAATAATTTTCTTTGAACAATAACACCGAAATAATTTGTTCACTTCCACTTTTATTTCGCAGTATATACGTTTTTTTTAAAAATTTGGATCCATAATAATTTGTAAAAGAATGAATTCAATTCGTATTTTTCAGTTGCATCTAAATAACACGGTGAATTTTTCCATATTACTCGCTTACAGCCTAAAAAGTCAATAATCTAGACAAACAAACTGGTCTCCAAAGAAGGCTAGTTTAATAGATAGCTATAAATTTAGTTCAAAAAATTTAATACCAAGTTCCATATTACTTGCTCGTAGCATTTTTGAATTATTGTATCCACAAGAAGACATAATTCCAAAAACGTTCTTCATATTCAGGCAGGGCCGAATCATCAAGATGCCGATGTCGAATTTTTTGACGGGTATAATATGTTCTCTTTGCATACTTCGTATACCAGAAAATAAAAAAGAAAGGAATACCCTTTGTCTATTTTTGGAAGATTCCTCAAAGTGGGAGAGACCTCAAAACAATGCTGCTCCTTCAAAAAGTGCGAGCCCAACTGACAGATACTCGTTTCTCACACAACGGCATTTCATACACGAGACACATGAAACCAACATTCAGCCACAGAAAAGAACACGAAAAAAGTAAAAAGGACTCGAGGAAATGTTTCTTCGTGCTGACTCGGTCGCTTCGAAGCAAGTAAGAAATCGAATTCGAACCGTCACCAGCTGTCACATCGCATAAAACGCCACTCCGAGTTTGACGAGTAGACTGCATGTTAAAAAACTGTGGACGCGAAAAACCACTCTAGCGGAATGCATGATGTATGCATTTTCTTTCTTCATTCTTCCATAAATGCAGTAGTGTTCGTGATGTATTCACGCTTTTTTGGTATGCAAATTACCCTGGGACTCGTGTTTCTCAAAAAGAAGATCGTTAATGTGGTTTCGAGTGAAAGCAAATTCTGAAAAGTCATTGCATATTTTAGCTGTGTATCTCGAGAGACAATCATGCCAGCATTGCAGAGTATCAGGTGATCAACAAGATAGTGCTACAACGGCCTGTCAGATGTGTTTATTTCTCAGTTCTATGATTTCTCATTGTTAGATTGGCGACTTTTTTTAAACGACACCAGGATTGTTTATCGCAGTTTTGATGGGATTCATTAGTTTTCCCCATTTTAAAGTAACATTAGGATTTTTTTTATTTTGTTGTTGTTGTGTTGAAGTTTTTTGACGCAAGAGCCATGTTTGGCCATGCTGCAACAAGTATATGGTTTAAAATAATATTAGATATTATTAAAATATAAAATATTTCGACTATTTTAAGAAAATGCGAAAGTTAAGTTACAAAGAAAATATAAAATTCGGAAATTTAAAATGAGCAGTGATGACTTAAAAATGGCTGTGAAAAATGAAAGAAAATAATAATGCTCTTTCTAGAAGCTGTCACACAAATTAAAAACACTTAAAAATGTAATAAGTGTATGGAAAAAGGCGAATAACCGTTAAGAAGTTGAAAATATTTGGGTGATATATCTCCTTCACTATGTTTGATAAAGTTAAAGACAATGAATTAAAAAAATTGAATTCTGTGAGAATTAAATCGAGGAACATGCGATTAAAAGGTATTTAATGTTATAAACGACCTGACACACGAGGCATATCGGTGTGCTTTCTCCAAAATTGAGATGCTTATGGGTAAAACGTATGTACCATATACGAAGAGGATATTTTTGAACCATGACGTTTTATCATTTTGATCCATGACCAGATGACTAAAACAATACCTGCGTACATGCTGCAAACACCACGCAAAACAAAAGTGAGAGCATTTTATAATTTTTGTTAGATTGTTAAATTCTTTGTTGGATTGGCATTTTAATTAAGCTGCATTAAGGCTGTTGATTGCAGTTTTGACGCGATTTATTAAATTAGAATTCCGTTTTAAAGCAACAATAAGGTATTTTTAGAGACGAGTATGTGTCAAAGGTAAGAAGATTTTAACGGTTGATTTAACGTGTAATATCTTTACAAACAAGGCTTTCAAATCTACACTTTACAGAAAGGGACACTTACATAGGAAGTATAATTTTAATGAAGGAAAGCAAACCTATGCTCCCAGATGAATTCTAACAATAAAATATCATAGGAATGCATCTTTTATCTTAACCAATTACATTTGGAAAAGTAATTCAAATCATAATTATTCACCTAATACAAATAATTATTTATTTCTCCGAAAAATAAATATATATATAATTGTTTTAAGTTGAATTTCTCTGAAAACTTAATCTAAATCTTCTTACTACTCTGTAAGTATTTTTAACAATCAAATTCAAAAAATAAATAAATAAACCATCATAATTATGCAGCATCTTGAATGGTGGCCGAGAGGATATATCCGAGTGCAAAAGGTTAACTCTTTGTAGTCGGAAATCTACGTAATTCGATGCATAATTATTCACTTAATACATGGACCTGTTTATTACACCCAAAAAAATACATGTTACTGCTTCAAGTTGTGTTTTCTTGAAAAATGAATCTACATAATTTTAACATTCTGCAGATATTTTTATAACAGTTAAAATTAAAAAATTAAATAAAATGCCAAAATGATGCACCGTCTTGAATGGTGGCCGAGAGAAAGCATTCGAGTGCAAAGGGTAATAATTAAAAGTTCAGTGTAATAAATAAAGGTAATATCCTAGATGGGCCCACCTCTTGGCGACTTATTTGAAATCTCGCCAAGATGACTAATAATTGAATATTTGTTATTTTTATTATTTTTCTATTAAAAAACGATACTTGAAGGCCAGAAATAATAATAAATATAATAAAAAAGAAATATAATAAATAAATAAAATAATAAATAAATAAAAAATAAAATAATAAAAAATAATAAAATAATAAATAAATAAATAAATAAAAAATAAATAAAAAATAAATAAATAAAAATATAAATAAAATAAATAAATAAATGAAAGAAATAAATAAATAAAATAATAAATAAATAATAAATAAATAAATAAATAAATAAATAATAAATAAATAATAAATAAATAAATAATAAATAAATAAATAATAAATAAATAAAATAAATAAATAAATGAAATAAATAAAATAATAAATAAATAAAATAAAATAAAATAAATCCGTGTAGGTTGTTACATTGGCGACGTTATCGCCACTCGTTTGGCGAGAATTCAAAAAGATGCCAAGAGGTGGGCTGTGCTAGGATCCACCCTAATTAAATTTCAGAGTAAATTATTCCAGAAGATTTTTCTTTACACCATCTTTAAATCTAAAATTTTACCTTTTCAATTTAACAATTATTTTTTCCAATCCTTTTATTTTTAAATTCCCATTGTTTGAAAACTTTGCGATAGTGATAAATTCCTAACTGAAACTTTCTTTCCATTAAAGGAACCAGATTTGTACATATTTTTTTTTTTTCATTTCTTTTTCGATAACAATTAAACCTATTTTTGTAGCAGTCATTTAGTCAAATCCATGCTTCATTAATGATCGCCATTTATCTAATATTAAATGGTTTTCAAACAGAATTTTACAAGTTCTCCGGTTATTGGCGATTTCACTTCAAAAATATTTGAAAAGTACATACCTTTTTTTGGGTATCCGTTTGGAATCTTCTTTCCATGCAGAAGTAATGACTAAGAGATTTCCCTTTTCTCTTGATGTAGTTTATTTTACTCTTAAAAATTTAATACCATGCATTTCACAATGTTTTTGAATTATTGCACACATTGTAACATTTTGAAAGAAGAATGCATTTAAAAGTAAAACTTGAAAGACGTAGATTATTGGGATTTATAGCTACAATGGCTGTTATCCCCTGTTTTCAGATGAAGTTTCAGTCAGTTAACAGTTACAAAGCAGTTGCGATGATGCAATTTAGTTCATATTCGAGATTCTAAAGTTCCAATGAAAAGAAGAGGTACAATAAGACGGACAGATTCTAATAAATATGTAAAATCAGTCATGGTTGCTAGTTCTCATTCCCACTGAAAGTAAAATACCTAGGGGGCAAAAGAGAGAATATAATTTTCCAATCAGGCACACAAGCACAAAAAAGAAGAGAATGGCACATCGAATCTTAGCCATGATATATAAAAAAAAAAAACCTTGTTATCGCCCAGCAAAAATGGAATCACAAAGGCAAGTTAAATGATTCGTGGTAAGTGGTTCAAAGTATGTAAACAAAAAGAAGAGAGAAATCGGAAATCAGACTTTACGGGGATGAGAAATCGAAAATCAAAATTAGTGAAAATGTAATTTTATTTGAGTTTTTTGTTGTAAATATTTAGACTTAAAAATATATTAATCCCAAACAATAGCGGGTCTATAAACTAAAAATTAAATGTATGAATAATAAAATCTTATAACTTTAAATAAGCAATTCCT
>JAPMOR010052242.1:1178030-1190786 GCA_026543865.1 Argiope aurantia | reverse complement strand
TGTGTGTGTGTGTGTGTGTGTGTGTGTGTGTGTGTGTGTGTGTGTGTAATTAGATATATACAAAAAAATTATAACTCGCTATTAGAATAAGTATATTCAATTTCCTTAGAATGTGGGCAATGTATTATAGTGATCAGAACAGCATGAATGACGCGTGTATTGCAGGTCCTCGGCTCGAATCGCGCTTTTTGCTTTATTTTTTTATTTATGTATTTATATTTAATATTTTTGCTTTTTGAGTTTATCTATATAGATGTCTTTCCAGAAAAAATCCGATTTTACACACAAAAAAAAGAATTTTTTTATAACTATTGGAGCCTTTTTATACCTGCTCTCATACTGACAGCATCATATAACGCCATCTCGGACCCGATTCCACCATGGTAAAATTGAGTGTAAATTCAAAAATATAAGAAATGATACATAAACTGTAAAATGAATACTATAATGCAGAATATTGTTTCAAATAACCTGTTAAGCTAAGTGCATTCATGATTTTTTTAAATATAAATGCCCCTGTTCATATGTAGGCAAGATTGAAAAATATTCATAAGTAATCAATATAAAATTCATATCTAAATATTTTCTCAAAAAAAAAAAAAAAAAAACCACGATTGCCCCAAAAAAAAAAAAAAAAGACTGGCGAGCAAAGCTTTATTTTCCAGATATCGTATAAAATAAGTAATATAAAGACGGAAATTCTACAAAGGAAATAATACTTTTTACAACTTTTCTATTCTTTTATACTCTCAAAATATACCATCAGAAGATACATTTTTAAAACCCTCTATATTTCATGTCAGAGCATAACTCTTTCTATATTTTCAAAGAGACTAAGATTTAAAATTATACATGGAGCCCTTTTCGTCCGCATGTCAAATTTCAACTCGTAAATAACATTAGAAGTCCGACGCAAAGGTAGAAAGATGGAATGTCTTTTAAATTATGTTTAATGGAAAGCATGTCAACCGTTAAGAAAAGAACTAAGTGATATTAATGAAAGCATAAATCACTTTCTTCTTTTTAAGAAAAGCTCTTGAAAGGGGACTTGGGGGGAAAAAAATCATGCACCCCGCTTCTAAGGAAAAAAGAAGGGAAAAAAAGCCTTTCACAATTTATGAATTGAATTTCATTTCTTTCTAATATTCTACTTTCTTCCTTTCCATGTTTTTTTTGTTTTTTTTACTTTTTACTTTTTCAGTTCTTAAGATTTCAATAAGTAAAAATTTTGAGACTCGGAGCAAATAATAAATTCTCCGTGTAGATGGGTGGAAAAAAAAAGTATCTATATTGTCCAATATATTTCAGGAAATACTTTCACTTATCGATCGGTTGTAAAATTCAAAAATGTCAATTTTTTTGTCACTCAAGAGCAGAATCTTATCCTTTTTTCTTTTTTTTTTCACTTTGTCTTTAAATCTCTGCTTTGAAAAGTATTTTTTTCTCTTCGGCTTTTTACAGAAATTTAACTCCCTATTTTGTAAAAAGATTTTTGTAATAAGATAAAAGCTATTTTCCGCTAAAGATGAGTATGATAAGTATTCATATTTAATATGAGTTTTATTGATTTAAATCTAAATTATTCTTACATTTTTCATATCTAGGGAGGATTTCTTCTTGCTTTAGTAAAACCCGTTTCAGCAGATTTCGATCGCCAGATCTATATTTTATGCTGCCAACATCAAAAATGAGTTTTAAGAAAATTCTTAAAAGACGGACAATTATCTTTCAAGAAAACATCAGTACAACTACTCTACAATTTTTCGTTTCATTTGCACAGGTTTTTAAATGATTCTAATCAATATGTAAGATCAATTAAAATCAATATGTAGGAATCAATCATGGTTGCTTATTCTCATTCCTACTGAAAGTAAAATACTTAAGGGGAAAAAAAAAAAGAATAAAATGTGTTGCTTCTCTGATCAGGCGCACAAATACCAAAAAGAAGAGAATGGCACTTCGGCTCATAGCCATGATATGAAGTTAGATGATTCGTGCAGAGGGTTCAAAGCAGGATAACAAAAAGAAGAGAAGGGTTCGGAAACCAGATGATACGGATATCAGAAATCGAAAACAAAGGAAGACGCTGACATTTTTGAATTTTACAACCGATCGATAACTGAAAATATTTCCTGAAATATACTGAACCAGAAATATATTCAGATCGCCAAGATATTCATTGGATTTCAAAATTAAGTTTACGTAGCATAATTGACGCGTATTGCGTCAATTATGAGCACAAAGAGATTCCATAACTGTTCAAAATATGAATTTTCAAGCTTGATACAAAGATGCATGGTATTCTGATTGAGTAAACATTGAACACATTATAATTGCGAATCTGAATGGCGCCATGACACACAAGTCACGACATTCGAACGCACAGCGCCAATTTAATTTTGGAATTCCGTGCACATTTTTGAAAGAGGTAAAAGAAATTACGTAATGGCACAGTGAAAGATGCCATTACCTAATAGCATGCGCAGTTACATTTGTCCTATGATTGTGACGTCACGACTCCATTGAAACATTTATCTCCAAAAATAAAAAACGCAGCAACAATGTGAAAATTATAAGACATATGTGAAAAATAGAAAGAATTAAAATCTTTATTTGATCAGATAAAATTTCAAAAAAAAATTTATTATTATTAGTTCTTGCTTAAGTCTTTCTGTGGCAGACAAGTTTTTATTCAGTTACGATATTTATCAATATTCACCAATCTGATTTTTTTATTTAAATATAATTTTTAACCACATTTATTTGTCTATACACTGGCATTCATTACATTTGCTCGGAAGTATCATGTAACCATTAGGAAACACATAATTTCTTGGGAAAAGCAGCCACGGCGTTCTCTCACAATCTTGGTTTCTTTTTCTAACACAGATAGACTTCCTGTCGGTTTTACCAGCATTGCAAACAAATTTCTCATCTGGACAAGTGTTGTCAGCTTCACATTTTCTTTCATCGCACATGAACTCATGCGGAAACCCGTTGGGACAATTTCCATGAGTTCTATGTAAACGTTCTAAATACAATTCATCTTGGTACTCAATAACATCCTTCAATGGTTTCTTAATTTTTGGCTTTTGGTAGCAAACGAATTCGTCCGAAGTTTCGGTGCTGAATTCTCGTTTAGGTTCCTCTTCCACATATATTAACTCTGGGTCAGTTGATTTGTATTCTAATATTTTAGCATGGGGATTCTTTGGAGGTGGACGCTCTGGGACATACTGAGCTTCGCCAGGTGGTTCTTGCAGACATGGCGATTTGTCCTTAGGCAGCATAGGATGGGGTGGTACAAAATCCGTCTGGGTGATACTTTTGTCATACTTCATACCTGGTTCCTCATAGTGGCGAACAAAGTCGTAATACTTTCTTATTGATATACCAGCACGATTGACGAACTGCTCATGAGTTTCGCTAACTCCAGGAAAGAAAGGCCCCCTCATGTACAAATTGTCAACAGCACCGGATGCCCGAGTCCTGGTTTCTTTCAATGAATCTAAATAGGAAGGCAAATAAGGGACATCTCCTCTCACCTGCTCACCAGCGGCAGGTTCTCTGCAGCCCGACGGATTGAAATCTTTGTAGGGCCCCGAAAAATCGTCTGGTAATCCTTTAGGTGCGTTTTCTGAAATGATGTTTGCGTTACATGGAGGAGTGTGGCCAGTGGCGCAACAAAACTGTACATGGCCTGATGGTTTGCTTGGCTCACCAGCACAACGATTCCTGCAAAGCATCACGCTAAAAGCGTGGATACCTAAATACAATAATAATAATAATAATAGCATAAAATAATTTGATGTATTTAGATATTCATTTGAGTGCAGAATGCAGTTTCATGAGAATTTCTCAGTTAAAGTAAGTGAACTTACCATCGTAGGGAAGCATTAACCACATGCCAGCGATTAAATGCCAAAGATTGAACTCGAATACGCTCTTCCGAAAGTACAATTTAACTATTTTCGTAGTAGCAAGTGGTTAATATTAAATTCATTAATGGCATGTAGTTCATATTGTTACAAACCTGCAATTCGGCTTCCCAGCATAGTTTGTTCCATCGTTGGAAAGAATGTTTTACAGTCATCTGCATGGGACAGAGTCTGGGCGTCGTGTCGGGGGGTCTCAGAACTTGGCGACCATTTGGCGACTTGGCGACGAATTTGGCGACTTTGGCGCCAAAATAGATAATACCCGAAACTTCGAGAATTTTCCCGATCCGTCCAGTAGGAACCGAGATACGCCTCGAACGTTCCTGATTGGTTGAGAGGCTTCTTGCCCCGCCTCCTGAGACCTATAAAAGGGTCCACAGCTGCCAGAGCAGGCAAGCCAGTAATCAGAGTGGACGGAGTGGTCGAAGAAGAGTAAGCGGAATCGACGAAGTGAAGTCAGTAATCCGAGTCAGAGAAGTAGAAGACGGAGTAGTCGGAAGCGACTGAGTCAAGCTAGTGCGCTACTGTCTGCAGTAGATTCTGGTTGTATGTGTATACTGCTGTGTGTGCTGTTATATGCTACACGTCTCGGGTGAAGATAATCGTCTTCTGTGCTGTGTATAGTTGTCGCTTTTGTGTTGTCCTGTGTGTCTTCGTGTAAATAAACGTTGTTGTTTTATTTTCTACTGCCGTCTGCTGATTGAGCGTTCTACACACCATAACATTTCCACTATCCAAACGAACCCCCGGCAGAAATTTCGTAACAATATATTTTACCTTATGATATAGTCAAATATCTAGATTTATGGTTCATTAGCAATTTAGTATAGATTTGAATTATATAGTAAAATTTTAAAATTTTTGTGAATTCTAGTTGTATTACCTTACAATAAATTAATAAATATCAATCTAGCTTATACAGATTACGTAGATGTAAATGGTGAGTCTTACTTGGTAGTTGACTTAGAATAGTTGCTTTTTCATTTATTATTGTGAGTAAAAAAGATCTGACAATTGTTTGCCGGTTTCAGTAATATTCGACTAAGTGTAATAAATGTAAACCTATATGCGATAAAATAATTAGTACAGAGAACATATCACGCTTAAGTGGACTTTGTCATAAAATAATACGAGAACTAATATATTTCAAATTACTATAAAAATCAGATCAAATATATTCAAATAATGCTAAAAGGCGAATGATTCTAACTAAATAAAAAGTGATATTATTTAAATTTGGCGATACTTGAACTAATAAAAAAAACATAAAGGAAAGTAAAAAAGTATTTCAAAAGAAAAGGTAGAGTGAAAGAGGCAATTTATTGATGTTTAAAATCAGGAATTAAAATCAGAAAGTTTAAGTCAGAGTTTAAAATCAGGAGTTTCAAAAAACAAATCCAAATCAGCAATCAGAATTCCAAACCTGACAGCTGGTCCATTCGTCCCTTGTGATATTTTAGGTGAATATGAACTGATTTCATTAACTTTCTTTGCCAATATGCATTTTGTTTGTTAGAATAGGATAAACCAATTGGACGTCGCAATATTAGTACAAATGCAAAAAAAAATATTAAAAAATTAATTAAATAATAAATTTAAATTTAATTAGTTTAATTTTTTAATTAAATTTTAAAAATTATAACATTTTTGCTATACATATATATTTCGACCACAATTAATTAAGCATTTATTTAGCAAACGCAAAAATAATACTTTAAGTAATTTAACTTTATCACAGACGAGCACTATATTATTAATATTAATTTGTAAATTCCTTTTTAATATCCTATATTTAAACATTTTGTTTCTTCTTTTCAATCGTCACATTAAAAAAAATTAGTTAAATAATCCAATTCCTTCTTAATTTATTTAATATTAAAATATATTGTAAAAATATCATACAAAAGATTTAAAGAAATAAATATCAAAATTTAAATATATTCAAAATAATTTAAATTTTGGAAAGGATTAAATTTATTTTAGAAATCATGCTCATACATTTTATGAATTTAATACATAATTAACAAACCTATGGAGTTAGCAAGAAATTTAACTTTTATAGTTTTGGTTCATGAATCACATTTAGAGAATTCTTCATAATTTGCATTAGCGGCATTTTCAAAATGCTATTAGTTTAAAACAAATTTTTGAAAAATTAATGGACAAATAAATGAATCGGCAAAACAGGCAAGCGTGCATATGTTTAGCATTAACAATGAATATAATTGCCATTTACAAACACAATCAAACATTTTTACATAATTTCAGGCAAAAGCAAGCTAAATCAAATTTTAAAAAATGTAAAAATTTCAATGGAAAAAAAGAAAGAAAAATAAGAATAAGAAGTAAAAAGACAGATATATATATATTTACTGCATACTGCGGTATTCGCAATAACACTATCATTGATATCAGAATTCTCCGTTAATTCAATTGTTGCCATATCGTTTGTTCAAATTATTTTAAATCAATAATAAGAATAAAATGAACTTCATTGATCGCATTCTATTGTGGCCTCTATGGGTATTTTACCTTATCATCCCTCCGTGTTGCGTGAACTCTTCGCTTTGTTCTATCTCTTCAATTGAACTTCAGAAGCCTGAACATGGACTGAATCGCATCAGCGAAACTTCTCTGTAACTGTTAATTGACAGAAACTGCAAGCTGTTTGTGTGCGCGCTCTTGTGTTTGTAGATGAAATTTCTTGCTTTCTGTATCTAGGATAACAGGGGACAACAGCCTTTGTTGCTATCAATCCTCACCTCTTACTTCTTTTAAGTTTCAATTAGAATAAAATGGCGGGCCAAGTGTAGATTTGGGTGCCCCTCCGATTGGTACAAAATTACGGCGATGAAGCTCTACTTCTGGTTTCCATAATGTTTTGTTTTCATTGACGTTACTGTTGGGTTACCGACTGTAAATTACCGATCTTGGCGTCAAAAAAATCGCCAAAAAATCAAGGGGCACACAAATGTAAACTTTTACCTAAAATGGTTTCATTAAAAATCATTTAATGTTCTAAGTCATGAAATATTTTGTTTTTGACTGCATGTTCATTCGCGTTCTTTTCAAAACTGGGAAAAAGCGTGTTTTTTATACTTGTAGAAATCTTGATTTTTTTTTTTTTTTTACTGTATTTTGTCGTCTCAATAGAGATATTTATGAACATTTTATCTTTCTATTACATTTTTTTTGTTTATCAACAAACCATTTTTTTTTCTCTGTCAGAAAGATAAATTAATCACACAATCTATGCTGTAGAATAAAAATTTTCTTCAGGCGAGTTTTTTTTATTTTTTTCGGTGGAATCGCTTATATTCAAGATGAATTACTTATTCACACCATTTTAATGAATTTCACCTATTTGCTTTGACTTATATTCCCGCCTTTAGCGACTAAATGGTTCGTTTTGGAATATTAATTGTACTTAATTCTATTAAATCTCTACATTAAAGCTGCGTTATTATAATAATATTCAAAGAAAAGGTGCTGTAATCGCCAAAAAAATTCGAAATTTTGATCAACTTGACTGTTATAATATTTTTGGCATTATATCAGTGAACATCGAAACTCAAAAATGCCTTGGGCTGAACCATAGAGCTCAGCTCTATGGGCTGAACGGATGACACTTGGTATATGATTTTTACACCAAATTTGTGAATTTTTACCAAATTTTGAACGAAATCCATTCGCAAAAGAGCTGTCAGTTTGGAGCAAATGAAAACGATAACTACAAAGCGTAACGAGCTTGATCGATAAAATTTTGATATAAGCATCTAAAGTGTAAATCCGTATCAGATTCTGAACCAAATATGTCAATGCATCGGTCGTCTGACAGTTGCACATTCGCATACAAGAAAAAGTAATAATAATATATTAATAAGCGACAACTTATAAAAATCTAATTTAGTATTGATCTTATTACTAAAACTATAGTTCTACGTCAGTTTTGGGTTTTATTCTATCAAAGGAGAAGGGGGATCTAAACTGCATATTCAGTTTTCTTTTCTATACTACGAAACACAAAGTGTTCATGAATGGGACTTTTAAAATAAAATTTTAAAAAACTAAGCACTCAAAGCCTTCACAACTTTGCCCAAGATCCACACTTTTTATGAGAAGGGCGAGAAATACTTTATCAGGGATTATGCGAGAAAGTTTCGGGAGATCACCCCACTGCTTTTCTAACGTTATTGAATTTCAAGGATAAATTCATACTTGCTAAGCTTTGATATACAGGAATTTGGCGCCTTGCGAGGCTGATAATTTTTTGGTGGCGCTTTTGCTATCGTTACGCTACATTAGGCCATTTCGCTAAAATTTGGCGAAAATGACTATATATGACTGAAAATAATAATGAATGAAATAAATTAAAATGTGATAAAATGATTCCTTTATATTATTAATTCACCAGTGACAACACTACTTCAATCTAAACCAATGACGTATGCAAGTTGATTTTCTTTCTTGTTCCCGTTGCCTATTTAAGAAGGCAAACGATAAAATAACTAGATAAGTGGAATATTCAGAGTGTTTGGTTTGAAGCGTCTGTCCTGAATATTTAAAAAGCTTCGGGGATGAATTCCTAAAAATTTGATTTCTTTAAGATAACTCAACAATGTTAACTTTTTATAAAGAAAAAATCTAAGAATTCAAATGTCGTGATTAGTAGCATTTTATTCAACTTCAAAAAGTTTAATATTTGTATAGATACAAAACATCAAGAAGTTGAATGTAACTTCTTTTGAAATTATAACAATAAATAAGATAAATTTGTTTTAAGCATTCAAACAAGATAGTACATTATCATATAATTTTTTTACAAAGCTTAAGTACATTTTAATACACAAAATTAAGTACATTAAAATACTTATGGATAAACAATAGCATCGAAAATTGATTCCTAATTTAGTAACAAACTATTCAAGGATTCTCAGAATATAATTAGCTACCAATGGCAAGAAGCTAAAATGAGAAATTCGAAGATTTTTTTTAAATGACATAAATGCTTATTCAATACATGAAGCATTCACAATTTTAGCAATAATGTGATAGAAAATGCACACAGTTCTCTAGCAATAATATAAAAATTCTCTTTCATAAACAAAGCATCATATTAAAAGGTTTCTTCTAAAAATAACACAATATATTTCTATCTAAATTCTTTAATTTTCTGCATGGTATATATACTAAAAAATTCTACTTTAAAAAAGCTAATTGATATAAGACAAAAATGTAGTAATATATATCAAGGCTGTACTTAAAATTCAGCAACACATTGAAATAAAGGAACTTTTTAAACTTAAATATATACATTAATCCATAAGTGTCAAATTATAAAAAAATGGCCTTTTAACTTTCAGAGGTTGAAGCAACCCGACGGTAGATTTGTCTAATGCACCGCAAGTTTGAGATCTTATTTGAAATGAAAGACAGACATTGTATGTGACCTGTTAATGCCTATCGTATATAAGGTATTCAAGTCAAGAAGCAAGTGACATTATAGTTCTATTTAACATTACAGTGATGCAATTATGTTTTAATTTTGTTTTCAATTTCATTAAAAATGCTATATGCATCAATATAATTTTAAAAACAGCATTTAATTACTGGCTTATATTAATAACTTTGAACTACCAAATCTCTTTTTATAGGCAAATGCAAACTGTAGCATCTCATATAATCGGCAATTTTTTCTGAAATTAACAACATACTGATCTCAAAGCTGTATAAGAATTATGTGGAATTTATCTAATCAGTGAACACAATTGGCATAAATATTTTTAAAATAATATCACATATTAAACTTCCACAGCAGGTTGTTTAGTTATCTTAATTCAGAATTATTTTCATTAACAAATTAGTATCTGTACTGCCAAAGAAAACCTCTTCACATTATCCATAAGAATGCTTGTGGTTTCTCTGTATGCATTAAATGAATCACTAGATTTTAAAAAAAGTATTTATTTTATTTTTTGATAGATTCTTGAAATAGGCACATAATGCATTAATTGATGGTCCAAAAGGTCACATCTTTAGAAACTGATAAAAATCGAAGGTTAATAGCCTTACTCAAGATATATGAATTCAGTGGCAGCAATATTTTTTTTAATATATATATAAAGATATCAAAAAATATTTTAAACAATGGGCAGATATGGAGGATTTGATCAATCAGAATGTATCAAAGATCACAGTAGAAAAATTTGCCTGCAGAGCAAGAGAAATAATGTTCCAAAACATAAAAAAATTATCTTTGAACAAAACATCATCCATTTTCACTGAGCAAAAATTCATTCCATAAAGTGAAATCTCCACATTTGAGAATCTTCTCACAAAACAAAACTTTTGTATTACTGATAATAACCAAAACAAAATTATTAGTCAGCTTATTAGAAAGCTGAAAATAAAAAAAATATATAAAAAAAGAGAGGTGGAAATGGATGACTTGAATAAAAAGCATAACCTTGGAACAAGATTAGAAATATCAAGTGAAAAAAAAAACAATGCAAAGTAATGCAATGCAATTTTGCAAATGTAAAATCGAAGATGCAATTTTTCATGCAAATTAAAATATGCTTTATTAAGTATATTACTTATGTTTCATCAGGAAATTGGATGCTTTAGGAGATATAATTGTTAGGAAGTCCATAATAATTGAATAATTGTCCATAGAAGACAAAATTTGTACATGTTTATTCTTAAACAAGTAAAATTGTAAATACTGCATCAGCTTTTCACTTAAAGTATTACATAGACCATTAGAAAGAAATTTTCTAATAAAAATTTGCTGATAAATCTCACACTTTTTCCTCTGTTATTCGAAAAAATTTTTGTTTAAATTAGATGCGATTCCTTTAAAACATTTAGTGATCCAAAATTTTTTGCATAACAACAACAATAATGAATTAAGAAGCTACATAAATGGAAAAGTATATACAAACTAATAAAATACATAGGGCTAAATTATTTAAAATTCCAAAATATTTCATTAAAGAGTTCATCTTCTTGAATTTCAATACTAAATAAATATATTTCAGATTCAGTCACTTTTTAGGAGTCTGTGGGGAGGTACTAAATTAAGAAATAATTTTAAACCTTAACATTAAAAGCTTTCAATGTGATCATAGGCATTTGATTGGTATGACATTACATTTTTCCAGTCGTTCTTATAAATTTTCAAAATGGAGTGGGGAAATCAAATTTCATTTTTTCTTAAGAATCTGATATAAATAAATGCAATTTTTTAAATATATTCTTAAAGATATAAAAAGAATAAAATTTTAATTTGCCATTACAATCAATAAATCCATAAATTATTTGCTAAGATATAATGACTATTAAGATGATTGAATTCCATTACATACACAATTGGAGCATATATTATAGCACCTAAAGAGTTTAATTATTTTTGCTAACTGATACTCAATATATTATACATGAAAACTTTCAAAACTTAAATGCTATTCAGAATAAATAACTAAAATTACTTTAAAAAGATTTTTACGGGGTGCATTAAAATAACGTTTTTGTAAATTAAATAGCTTCAAAAATAAAATAAAAATTATTTAAAAGCAAAAACTTTTATTTTATAACCGAGAATTAAATTCTCCTGATTTGCTATAAAAAATACACTTATAATTTTTATCCATTATGAAATAACTTTTGTTGTTGTTGTTCAATGCATCACAAACTCAAAATATTCACTCATTAAATACAAATCTAAATGTCATGCCTTTCAGAATTGTAGGTGAGCATTAATAAATTTAAAAACAATTCAGTTATGGAATGAAACTAAGTGCAATTGGGAAATTGTAATTTTTAATATGCAGCAAACTTTTACAAATTACTTCTTTCAAACTTCAACAAATTACTTCTTTGCTTCTTACAACAACAATCATTATTAAATAATAATTGATACCTAAATCAGCATTTTATTAGCTCCAAAATAAAACTAAAAGAGCTCTACACTTTCCCTTTCTTTATCTGTAGATTAATTTCAAATCTGAATATCTAAATTTGTAGACTGGAAAAAGATGCATTTATCTTAATGTAGATTTTAAATTTTATTTAATATAGAAAAAGGAATTAAATTTTATATATTATCTGAATCATATGGAAATCAAGTTTCTTATGTAATTCAGAATGATTTCATACTTTAACCTTTTCACTGAGGTTTTTAAATTATTTCAAGGTATAAATGAATTTAAATATTTAATATAAAAACCATTTCAGTATCAGAGGAGGAAAAATCCATTCAAATATAAAAAGTAATTGTTTTAAAGGATAACAGAAAAAAGAAACTTTAATATAACATCTAAAATAAAGAATTTTGCCAAATTATAATCTATTATAAATAAAAAAAAAAAAAAAATCCATGGTTTTAAGAACTTTCTAAATAAAATAATCAAATAATTCATCACAAAAAGTTCTGAAACATTTTTATGTCAACATAACTGCTTATAACAATGCATCAAGATAATTTTCCACAAATAATCAGAGCATATGAAAAAATAGTGTTCAACATCACAAGAGAGAACAATTCTCTAAAAGCTATACATTAAAAACACAGATTTTAATGCAATGACTACATAAATATTTTTTTTTTTTTTACAAATGTAAAGATTGTAATTATACATAGGGATTTTACAATCTAGTTTTATCTTGCACAATTTGAAGAACATTCTGAACAACATCTGCTGTTTTTGCTGTACCTCCCAGGTCTGGAGTATGAATCTGTAAATGTAAAGAAGAAAACATAAGCTATAAAAAATTGAAATTTTATGAAATATATATCATATCATATGAAATATATATC
>JAPMOR010052242.1:1111356-1178020 GCA_026543865.1 Argiope aurantia | reverse complement strand
ATATCATTTTATGAAATATATATCATATCATATGAAATATATATCATTTTATGAAATATATATCATATAAATATATATATATCAAAAGCCTTTATCTGATTTCAAACATGCTTTAACTCTATAGGCCCAAACTCATGCCATTTGGCAAAGCCCTAATACGACTATATTCGAGTGCATACCTGAAATATACATGTGACAGGCAATTTACAACTAGCTGCTCAAATGGAAGAAATGATCCCATTCATGTTTTCATGTATGAAAAATTATTCTGGGTTTTGAGATACTGGAATACCATTTGGGTATGCTGTATACTTTAGTTGGGTTCATAAAATTCTCCATAACAATGAATGTATATAATTAAAGTGATGGAATCATATTTTCTGGATACGTCAGCCAGGTAAAACAAGCTCCCGTCAGTTGTCTGCCTCTTCCTAACTTCACAAGGGTTAAAGATTTGGCAATTTAATTGCAGATATCTTTTTAATCGAACCTAACTATTAATATGTTGTATACATATGAAAAAGGAAATTGCAGAGCCAGCGCAAGAACTTAAATCTTGATCTGGCAACAACTTTTTCTCTTCATTTGGCAACAACTCTTCCCCGCCAGAGCATTTTTGTTTTACCGCGAAAAAAAGATATGTCTCCTGTAGCTGTGTGCGTGTGTGCTTTTGTGATGTTCTGTTAATGTTGTACCCCTGCTTTAGATGTCTTCTTCAATAGTTGCTTTACATATAATAAATGGAAAAGAGACAGATCAGGTCCCTTTTATTTGATTACCTACGAACAACTTTGTTAATGCCTACATCTACCAAAGTCTAAATAACAGCTGTTATAAATAATGCAATAACAAATAGAATCTGTCACTCTTGGGTGTGTTTGATGCTGCTTGTAGATTTTAATGGTGCAAAATTCATTTGCTAGTTAAAAAGTATTGCATATAAGGGAGAAATATGTATTAAGTGCAACTAACCTCAAGGTGTCACACTGAACAACTTATTAACTAACACAATAAAACTGCAATATAATCTTAGCACTTTAAAACTTTACTACTTCCACATGCTGTTTTAAAAGTTTCAATTCTGAAATCAGACAAAGAGTAATAAAAATATATATATATATATATATATATATATATATATATATATATATGATTATTGCACATAAAAGAAGGCACATTAATATATAATTACACAAGAAATTTATAAACGGTATGACCACAGAAAAGATCACAATATTCAGTAATACAAATAAAAGAAACAATGCTAATGCTTCACACTTTAGAATTACGATTTCATATATAAATTATTAAAATATCTATATAAAGAACATTGATATCATGTCAAAATCGGAAAATTCAACAACTTTTTTTCTTCTGAATTTTATTGCCAATTAGACATTTTTTAAAAATTTGGTACTATCTTAACAAGTTTGTACTGAAACACATACAAGACATGTACATACATGTAAGACATGTAAATACATATATAGTACAAAAAAATAATAAGGAATAAACTCGCCTTGTCCACATTGACAGTTTGGTAAATTGCATCACCAATAATTTTTGCATGCTTATAAAGCCTGGGGAAAAAAGACAAGATATACATAATCAGTATTTCATAATTTAGAATTGTTCATAATTCTTTAAACATAAATATTGCATATTAATAAACAATATATATATATTCCTTTTACAATATATATTCCTTTTAAAACAAAACCTGGGGATATACTAGAAAGATTGCTTGATAGTAGAGTAGTATTGAAATATAAAGTGAAAAATTATAGTTTTTATTCTTTTTTTATAATAAATACAGAAAAATATGTTTTAAGACAGTAAACATTAAAAAAATAAATAATAAGGAATATAATTAGTAATGAGTATGTAAATTTAATATTTGAGATACATTAATAAACCAAATTACATTGAAATTCTATTTGAAATAATTCAGTTAAAGACGAATCCTTTTTAAAACTTAACATTTGGAGATATAAAATAACTATATGGAGAAATAATTAATGAGCAAATTAAAAGTGAATTTAATAAAATATTTAACAAATAATATTAAGTTTTCAAATCAATATGGTGAACTTACTGAATTTTACTAAAAAGCAGTCAAAGGTGCACCCATTAGGTTAAATACTTTTTGCAACTTATAAATCCTCCTATGAGATCACATGTAAAATTTTCTCCCATAGATTTAAAGCCTCAGATTGTGTAAATCATAACAATTACAACTGCATTTAAAAGTACCTCTTATAAACTAATCAGTTCTTCCATAGATTCTGATATAGTAAAATCAATAATAATTAACAAAATTTGCTTCATTTAAAGTTATTTAGTAAATAATTTACTATAAAAAATGATGCAATCTTACCCTAAGTACTGTAAAAGATCCACACTAGCATTTAGCATTGCAACAGGATTAGCTATGTTCTTACCAGCAATACCTTTTCCAGTATTTCTTGATCCCTAAAAAAATTTTTAATTTTACAAAGCAATACAAAATTATTAGTTCAAATAATAATTGTTTAAATATATTAATAGATTTAAATTATTATTATAATCAGTTCTTGAATCATAATCTAAGAAGTAAATGTTGCACTAAGAATCTATTGCATAAACTTACCGTCTCAAACACAGCATATTCATTACCAAAGTTCTGCCCAGATATTATTCCTGGACCACCCACCAAGCCACAAGCAATGTTATTTAAAATATTTCCATACAAGTTGGGAAGAAGTAAAACATCAAACTGGTGAGGATTTGAGACAAGCTAAAATTTTCCAAGTAAAATAATGTCAGAACATATAAATATGTATTTTCAGAAGATATTAAAAAAATTTTAAAGACATTTGTTTACCTGCATACTACAATTATCAATGATCATGTTGTCAAATTCTATCTGAGGGTATTCTTGAGCAATTTCTGCACATGTATTTAGAAACAGACCATCAGTTAATTTCCTATATTAATTTAAGAAGGGAAAAATGTTAGAATGAATTAAATTATTTATAAGACTTCAAAAAATACATTAAAACTAGACAGAGGAAGCGAAGTGAACATGTAATTATTTTAAAATAACCTACATTATGTTAGCTTTATGTACAGCAGTCACTTTCTTTCTGTTGTTTCTTACTGCATAATCAAAGGCAAAGCGGGCAATTTCTTCAGATTTCTCCCTAGTTATAACTTTAAGACTTTCAACAACACCAGACACACTCTATAATAATAAAAATGTCAAAATAAAAATCATACAATATAAATGATTCATAAGGTTTCATAATTCTGAGTCCAATATGGCAAATTTGATCAATTTCCTTATAGGAAATCAGAAATTGATAAGTGTTTAAAGTAATGTAGGATATAAATTTAAATTTCTTATTACCGATTACATGTATCGAGAGCTTCTCTTATCACTTACAAGTGCAATTATACAAAAAAAAAAAAAGTTTAAAAGAAATCTTACTTCATGTTCTAAGCAACTGTATTCGCCTTCTGTGTTTTGTCTGATTAGAATAATATCAATATTATTATGTCTGGTTTTGATACCAGGTTGACTCTTGCAATGCAAAAGATTCACAAAAAGGTCTAGCTCCAACCTGAAAATCAAAAATACATATTAGTACATTTGAATTATGGATATACTTAATTTATTTATATTATTCTTAATTAATATTATTTTGAAATTAACAATAACTATTTCTGAACCATGATCAAAAAGAAGTACAAGAACTGAAGTGATACTCCAAAAACTTCCAGTTTAAATCAACAAAATATATAACCAGAATAGCAAATTTCATTCATATATAAAGCAAAACTTAAACTAAATTAGGTTTTGTTCCAGGGACCCTCTAAAATAAGATATTACCATCAAACCATGTAATTAACAAAATCTGCCCCCCCCCCATTTGCAGAATAAACTGAACTATCTTCAAAGCTTTCTAATACATAAGCAATTCTAATATAACACAATGTAAATAATAATAATAATTTAATATGTAGCTTAAAAAGATATCAAACAAAGTATATCATGAATGATATGGATAATATATTTTCGAGGAAGTTGTGCATCAGATTAAATCAACCTCATTTGTATCTGTGGACAAATCTGGCATAAATTTTCTATATTGCATGCTGTAAGCTTTCAGAAAAGAACCTTTTAGCAAATTGAATATCTGACTTATACATAGTGTAACAAACAGTACAGCAAAAATACTTGTGTAAAACAAGCACTTCTATTTTAATTTATTATTATTATTATTTGGTTTACATAAAACAAAACATCAGCTGACAAATTTAATAACTCCAAATTGAAAATTTTAACAACAAAAGGTTACAAATAATAAATAATTGCTTTGAAACTTTTCTTTTTCTACACCATATTTTATATAAAGTTGAAAATTATTGTTTTTATGCTAAATTTGAAATTCTTTAATTCATCTGTAATGTTAAATTTCAATTTTGCAAATGTCTTATTATATAAGAAATGATTCAAATAAAATTAAACAGGATGATATGATAAATGTTTATTGATAATAATATAGAGAGACAGAGTTTCAAACTACAAATTCCAAAAACATTACAAAGAAATTTTGTACTTCAGTAAAAACTAATGAAATAAACGTATGATAGTAAAAAGAAATTCTGAAATATTTTTACATCAAGCTACTAAAAAAAAATTTAGTATTTGCTGACTTTTAGTTGTAGGGAGAATAGCAAGGATCTATATTTCATTCTGTTATAATTAATTCTTTTATATAAAGAAATTAGAAATTATCATAAAAAACACACACACTGCTAGCATAAAAATTCTTTAATTTATTTATTTTCGTATTTTCTAAGGTGTCAATTGAATACAAAAAGTCACTCTGAAATCCTTAATTGTGAAATTAAATATAATAGCAGAAGAATAATTCATTTATATACAATATAAATATTATAATATGCAGGAAGAATTGTCTCATTAATAATGCATAAATAAAGAGCAAATATCTATTTCGTATTGGAGTTCTTATATGTTTTAATTCTTAATTGCTTTGCTTTATATGTTGTCAAGTGGTGAAATTGTACTGGAAACAGAAGATCTAAATTAATGATATAGCTCAATACCTATATAAGCAAGAAGAAAAATCCTTAGCATTAGGAATAATATATATATCAGGATATAATCTGCATAGATGAAACATTATCATCGTATCACATTTGAAAAATGAATTTGTTTATAAGTTTAAACGTGAACATTTTATATACCATTGATCATGGTCAGTCAAAAGTATACCAAATACTTTTTAGGTGGATAAATATTTTTAATTATTAACGTAAATGACAAAATAAATAAAAAATATGATATTTTTAAATAAAAATTATTTAGTTTGAAACTAATAAAGAATAAGAATATAGAATAAAATAATTCACTTTGAGAGTTGATTTCAACCATATTACTAACCTGAGAATTACATTTCTGGATCTGAAGAGAGGATTATTTGATCGTGTTTCAATATTACCTATATAAAGAGAAAAAAAATTACCTTCACGTAGAAAGGCAGTTTTAAATATTAGTTGTAATACCATGCTCATTGCAAAATAAGCAAACAAAACAATTTTAATTAAAGCACATTTAAAGAACATGCAAGACATAATTTCCTAATTTAAAAAACAACAACATAAGCTTCAACATTTGCATTAAATTTCAAAAAATGTATAACATGCTAAATTATAAAACACCAAGAACATGATAAAGCTAAGCCTATAGTTGCAAAGAAAAGCAAGACTAAATAAAAAAAATCAAATAAATCCAAGCATTTTCAATACATAAAATAATTTTTTAATTATCTTCAATAAAAGGAACATTTTTAAAGGAACAGCATAAAGGAGCAGCAGTTTATGCAATTAGTTCAAAAGCAAATCACACACATGCTTGAGCACAGAATAAAAGCATGAAAGTTATTGAACTCAATTCATAGATATTTTTAGACATTTAATAATAATCATTAATGACCCATAGCAAAATAATAAATCAAAGAATTGCATCAAAAAAATGTCTGACATCATTAGTACAACTTTATCTATTTCACTCCAGTAAAAATTCTTTAATGTAGAATCTTAAATTAAAAAAAGAGTTATCATTAATGCATATTTTTGAGCTAACTGATTGATTTAAAAACTTGTATAAAAAAACATTCAACAAACTTTATATTCTATATTAATGAAAGAAATATTCCATGCTTGCATATCTTGAACTGTTGAAAAAATATATTTTAACATTCACTAACAATTATGAAATAACTATACACATCTTTCCAATAAATGAACTTTTCTCATCATCTTAAATTAATATTTACAATTAAATACAAACTTATAATATATAAAAAATTAATTTAGTACTAGATTTAAAATCAATATTATGTATTAAACCAATATGATTTATATATTAGCTTTGTAAACCTCAAATAAGAAAGGAAGGTAAAAGTAAATCCAGTACATGCCTTAATTCTGGAAATCAGTAAGATTTCAAACCTAAAGTCTTTCAACTATGAAAAACAGATTTAAAATAAAATAAAAAAAAGCTGGTTGGAAAAGGCAAATTTGAGACAGATTATGTAATCCTAAAAAGAGTAGAGAGATGATGGCAAAATCTGAAATAACAGCCCCATTTCACAAAGCAAAAGAAATTCTATGCACTTATCAACAGTGAAAAGAAATTTAATTAAGACAGATTTAACATGCAACAGATATACAATGTGGATCTTCAATGGCCTTGAAACTATCTTATCACAAAATCCAAATTCCATCACCAAATCAATATGCTCTCCCCATTCCCTTAAGAGTTCGAGATAATTTTGCAAAGAATCTCAGTATAATTGATGCATGCACAAAACAGTGAAGGTGATGCATGCACAAAACAAATTGAAGTAATAAGATTAAACATAATTCCATGGAAAGAGAAAGTATTAGTTTACCAATACATATTATTTCAGTATTAAACACTAGCTTTTATATGATAGGACTTATTACATAATAATTTTATATTAAATCAAGATTCATTGATTAAATTATCTCTTTCAAAATCATCAGATTTTTTTTTGCCCTCAAAAATTTTATTACATTTTTTTTTTTTTTTAGTAAATAATTCTATTTAGTCATAACATTTTCTTAAATAACATATTCCAAATATCAAATAGATTTTTTTTTTGACAGGCACCAACAAAATGAATACAGCAAACTTCATTTTAAAATTGAAATTTGACTACAAAACAATCACAATTAAAAATTATAAATAAAAAGACAACTACAAATTAAGAAGATTGTACACATTGTAGTGCAAAAAAGTAATAAAACATTCAGATGTCACACAAAAAAAAAATTGATGTAGTCATTTAATAATAATAAAGAAAAAGATAAACTTCTACCCTTAATGGCAACACCATTCCGCCTAATTGATATAATCGCTTCTTCTACATTATCAATATGCTGGACGGTTGAATCCAAATGTACTTCTTCAAAATCCACTGGCACTCCTCCTAAGCTGAAAAGGAATTTTAATATTATATAATAATATAATATAATTTGCATTTACTTGGAATTAACCCACTGATTTGGAGCTACATTCATAACATTTCACTCACTTTTTTAAGCAATAAAATTGAGTAATCACTATTTTTTTAAGACCTGTTGCTATGAATATTTTACCCTATGGCTAATTATCCCATTATATAATCAAGAACAACTAAAAAATGAGTAATGCACTTTTTTACAAAGCATATTCACAAAGAAAGTTTAACATTTGAATTTAAAAATAAAAAATTTAAAGTATAATGTTGTATAGTACTGAACAATTGTTCATATATATTTGGGAATATGTTGACTTCCAATTTTATCTACATTTTCATTTTCTGGAAAATTATATTTCTCACCAGGACAAGATTTAACAAGACATATAATTGTAAAGAAGTAATTTTCTTAAAAATTTTGACTAATAAAAGTTTTTATTAACTTTTTGTCACGGAACTTTACTAATTCCCAACAATCAGATTTTTTTTTTTTTTTTGAGGTGATATAGTGCTTCCATTTTTCTGGCCTTCTTTGATTTTCTTCTTGGTTGCAGTACTACATTTTCTTTTTGTTATTGTACTTTTTTTATAGAATAGCATGTTCATTTTATGCTCTGAAACCACTTTTTAAACAAGGACTGTGGTTTATAACTATACAATCAGAACATAACGTATTGTTGCCATCATTTGAATTTTTCAGCAAAATTTTTATTTTACTCAATGCTAGAAACAATGTTGAAACAATAGCCAACTTTAAATCTTTCAAAGGAGACACAACACTCTTTGAAAAAACAAAAATTTCATTACCTTCTTTCGAAATTGTGGGATTTTCCTTGGTTAAAGAAGGCAGTTGAAACTCCCTCATCCTTAATACACCTATATTAGTGTTAAAATGATTGAAGTGTATTGCATAAAACTTGCACTCATTGCAAGCAATTTTATTGAACCCTTCACAGCATTTTGTGAACAGCAATAACACTGAACCCTTCACAGCATTTTGTGAACAGAATTTTTCCATCCACTGCTTAAAAGGTAGGAAAGTACTTTAGAAACATTCTCTAATCTGCTTCCCTGAAACTACTTCTTTCAAATTTCCTTCCACTTTTTCTTCGAAGATATAAATTGCAACACATTTCAAAATTATGTCAGTTTGATGACATAAATGTAAAGACATAGAATTATGTAAAGACATGGAAGATGAACCTGATGAAATATGCATAAGAGAAAAATTCACTTTTTTTATATAAATGAAAAGTGGAGGAATGATATATTGTAATACTTAAATAATTTGGAAAAAGTATTTAAGTTTTGAACTGAACTGTTGTTCATTTAAAGTCCTAATTACATATATAATTATAATATGTTAACTATATTTAACCCTTTAAAAGGCCATTTTTTTTCCAGTTATGGTATATTAAAATATTTTTAGGATTGCGATTGGCTTAAGAAAAGTGACCCATTTAACTTATTAGATAAATTTCTTTTGATTAATTAATTAATTTGGTTAATCAATAATTAAGTAACAAATCAAGATACACTAATTTGTCTGAGATAAGGAACTGAAGCAAGAACTGAGTTTTTGTCTTATTAAAAAACTTGTCAGAACTTATGTCAATCTACATAACTTCACACAAATATTGGTGAATTTGGTAGAAAGCATACTTCCTATGGCCCTAGAAAGGGTTAATATGAAGAATAAAGTCTTAAATTTTATCAGAATATAAGCAAATGCCATATGTTCTTCAAAAAATAACACATAAAATTACCGACATACTTTACCTTTACTTGAAATGCTCTAAATTAAAAAAGAAAATTTATCTAATTATAGAATTACATTTCTTAAGAATATGTATAGACAAAACATTATTAAATTTTCAGTTTGGAAAAAAATAAATAAAGTACAGCAAAGTAAACTTTACAGTTCCATAGACAGAGTTGAACATAAAACAGAAATATGGCAATTCATACAAAAAATCGAGTCAAATTTTGGCAATTTTCCACATTAATGTCCGAAAATATTGATGCATAAGTTTTCACAGTTTAAAGAATAGTCTTTTTAATGATACCATTTTAATAAACATGCAATTTTATATTAAATTTTAGTAATTTAAAAAAATATTTTTTAAAAGATTATTCTTTAAACAATAACATCATACCCTGAAATTTCCAACAATAATCATATCCTGAAATTCACTCTATTTTCATTGTTTTGTCAAATATTTAAATGGGTGATTTTGACAGCAAAAGAAGAAGGATTCTGCTTCCAACAGTGATACATAAATAAATCTACCATGTAAATTAGAAGATTAATGAACTACACTTTTACTTTTTTTAATACAGCTGAGAAGTCATGTGACTGTTCTCCTTTAGAGGCATTCAAATACACAATAAACAGAACATATGTAAATCAATAAAATAACATAGATTTAAAGTGGTTTGTTTAGTTTGGTAGAATCATGAATTAATATCTAAAAGGTTTAGCTGAAATGAAATATAACAAATATTCTCAGTGAACCAGCTGAATACCAGAGGCAATTAATAATAAATAATTAATATGTTAATTTCCATAACATATATTTCTATTTACTTCGATCTCGTCATTGGCATTTTCATATAACATCTTAAAAGATGCGATTTCAATCCTATAATTTTAAATTTTGGAACATTAAACAGAAAGAGGCACACAAAACATCCTTTCAATCCTATAGAACAGCCTTCATTGAAAAAAAAATATATTATTCACAAATTTTTACACTCTGAAGATACATAGATGCATTGACAATTATTTCCCTCAAAAGATATAGGATGCAAAAAATCAATTTCCCTCAAAATAAAAAAGATAACATAAAATAAATAGTAAGCAAGATCATTAGATCTTCATCTACATGTATTAAAAATATGATGCATTCTATTTAAAAGAAATTAAATATTACCGGAAAATCTCTTTCACATGGCCCATCATTTCAGGGCCAATGCCATCACCAGGTAGCATGGTCACCATAAAACGACCTCCATATTTTGCTTTGAATTGGTCAACCTATAAATTTTAGAGCATATTTTTAAAACAGAATACATAGGTTACTCTCCCTTTTCTTTATTAAATATTTACAGATATACTAACTCAAATTAAAGTTTTAACATTACTTACTGTAGATCGAGTGACAGTCCTAACTCCATCAATTGAAAATTGCTGCAACAAATATAAATATTGTTATTAATCGTTTCATCTTTTATCTATGATTTTACAGAAATTATAGTTTTAAAATTACTTACTGTAGATCGAGTGATAGTCCTAACTCCTTCAATTGAAAATTGCTGAAACAAATATAAATATTGTTATTAACCATTTCATCTTTTATCTTTGATTTTAATTACTGTATAATAGAAAACAGAAATAAATTGTACAATAAACACAATATCCAAAAAATAAAGAATTTTTTTTAAAAAAATATGTTGAATAATTTTATTTTACTAAATTCTAAACTGATTTGAAATATTTATTAAGTAATTCAAATAGTCAATAAACAAATATTTCAAATTCTGTAATTAGTAATTATCCTCTAGAAAAATTTTAATAACAATCAAAACAGTTTCATACAGTTATGCTAGGATGGAGAGAAAAAATACATAGTTCAAGAATCAAAATCTAATAGCGCTCAGAAATTGTGCATTTGTATGCTAACAAACAAAAAAATTCTGGGAAAAGTTAAACCTTGAGTTCATATGCAAGCAATACCCCGATGTAGCCAGAGGCCATGCGGGAAACTTGATGGGCCGCCGAAGAGCAACCCCCACCTAGCATGAAGGAACAAAAAACAACTACATTTTCAAACAATAAACGGCCCTCTAAAGAAAACACATAAGGGTACAGAAAAACAAATAGAAAAGAAAAAAAAGTACATTTTACATTACATATTAAATTGTAAAACATTAAAAATGTATAAAATACATTAAATGTATGTTAACTTTTTACATTAGGAGAGAACTCAAGACAAGGGCTTTGACAAAATGTCCCTAACAGAAGATGTAATGACTGGAATTTTTATGAGTTATTTGACATTAAGAGACATCCAATTTCTTGGATGAGTTCATATAAAATCCTCAATCAGTTCATATCCATGAGTTCATATAAAAGACCTCAAATTTGTGTGGAAAGATGGGTATCAAAATATTTGAGCAATATGCTCATCACATAACAAAACAAAGTAGAACAAGCAGTGAAATAGCCATTGGCAAATGAAGTAGTAGCAGATAACAAATTATTGAACTGGAAATAATTATGACAACACAGTAAAAATACAGGGTGGAAAAAAAAAGCCATAATATATAAAGATTAACATTCAAAGCTAATTGCAGTAATTCATTTGTTTAAACTACTTGAATAAAGCACAATTGAGACATTTATATGAACGGTTGAGCAGACTAAGCATTGTTCTCAGGATAATTGGCAAAAAATCTGCTTCATTTAGAGATATTATTGATTATAAATTTTGAAGCAAATGAATTAAATAAAACTGATGTGAACAAAACTGATCTTGGTAAAGATTAATAGTATTTTCTAGATACTGTCAAACGGTTCAGATAAAACAATGCAACCTAAATCTGGCTATAATAGATACTGAACTTTTTAACATTCGCAAGTTGAAAATGAGCGTTAAGATAGTTCTTTCCCAAACAAATCCAACAATTGAATTCAAGATGCCTGTAAATTACATTATGACAACATATGCTCCTGATTGATTCAACATTAAGAGATATGAATTTATGAAATATGGTCTTAAATATATTGTGAAGTTTGGTCAAGCAATAAAACATGAATCAGATGAAATTAAAAGAATCAATATTCCAATGATTGAGACAAACACTTTTTTTATTGCAAACTGTAATCAAAGAACATTTATTGTATATGACAGTGGATGAGAAAAGAAAATCAGGCTATAGAAAGGTGCTAAAAGCATGAAACTAAAATTCAAAATCTATAAGAAATTTTAAGATTCCTTAAATCAATTTTATTGAATAATTAGATAAATAGCCAGTTGTAATCTTCTCCAAGAAAGGAGAATTTGACAAAAGACCATTTTTTCAGTTCTGCAAGATAAAAACTGCAGAGCTTGATTTTTAAAATTTACTTTCCCATATCCTAACTGTTGGAGGATATGGGAAAGATTCTGTAGGAAAAAAGTGCTGACAGCAGGTTGGAAATGTTTGTATTAGAAACTCTTTTATTTCAAAATTCATTATGCCAACAGATGATTTTAAAAAAAAATCTGAATTTAAGAAAACTTCCTTGAAAAATTTAAAATAATGTATCATATCTTAATTGGTTGACTAGAATATGGGTAGAAATGAAATTGCATTCACCTACTCCTGCGAAGTTCTGGGGGATATTTCATAAATAAATATGAAAATGATTGACACCTTATGAATGAAACATGAGACACCTTAAATCATTAGCTCAAAATGAAAATATTGCAAAACAATTTTAAATAAAAAAAAATCGCTATCAGTCAACTGAAACACCCAGACATTATTAGAAACCCTCCTCCACCGAAACAAAACAGCATTCGTATATGCAATTTAAATGTAAATTTTGTTGTTTAATTAAAACTTCAGCCCCTACGTGAAAATCGAAGATACAGGACATATTCTAAATTTCAGTATTTTTCTAAACAGAATTTTTTTTACTTTTGAGTCTTGTTAGAATTTAAATTTTTTTAACTTTTTTCTTTCCTTCACCATAATGAATATCGGTTTTTAACTTTTACAAATAATTTTCAAAATATATATCTTTAAAATTTAAATACATCCTTATATGGAAACTGATAATACGGTTAAGTTTATGTTCTTTAGTTAAAAAGATTAAATTCAAAAGTTAACTTAAAAATCAAAATCAAAATAAGTCAATTTTAAAACGTTCGTCTTAGCTTAAAAATTCGAACTTCCAGCACATAAATTTGACATTTATACTTTTCAATTAAAAAAGTTCAATTAACAAGGGAAAATTAACCCTCAAAACACTGAAGAAGTTATATCTCTTATTTATTTTGATCTTATATTCGTTTCATATAATTTGGCCAAATTATACTTTAATTACTTACATGAGATTTTTTAGTTGCAAACAATAAAGGGCATATCTGTTTGCCTTTAATAAATAAAGCAGAAGGAGAAAATCTTGTAATAAGCATTTTATTTGTTTAGGAAATTCCTTGATCCAACTTCTCAATCACTTAACCTTCATACATGAAAAAAATCTACTGTTACTGTATGGTGTTTGAAATAAATAAAAAAACGCATGGGATATAAATGACAGGAATACAGTTATGATTATGAGAAGATTAAGCTGCGAGTTGGTGTATGAAGATTTCATTGAATTTATAAGTATGAATAATTAAAAAAAAATTATTGCTTATTAATTTGGAATGTGAATTAATTTTACATATTTTTTAGCTTATTTTTTGCATAATAAATAATTTTAACTGCATTCATATATCAATTATTTATGTTGGTGACAGAGAAATTAGAGTAATGCTACTGTTATTTATTAGCTTGGTTATAAGTTAAAAAAATATATTTCTTTATTAAAATATAATATAATAATCCTGTCTAATGGTCAGAAATAATGAGCATCTACAGTGATAAAATTGCATAGTATGATGCAACTTTATCGCTATAATGATGTAAACTGCAACAGCAGCAAAAAATAATAATAAACTGTAACCACTGTGTTATTATCACGAGATGCCAACGTACTGAATGTTGTGGTGTCTGTTTTCGTTGAATGTACGTGTTTATTTATTTTAAAGTTGTAAGGAATGTTTAATAGAGTCAAAAATGCTTTGTACAATGTTGTTGGTGGCTTAGATACATATCCAGCTATTAAAGATGGAGAATATTCTAACAGACCGCCTTTGAAATTTCGCTATGCAAGACCAACCTTTCTGCAGCTGACATCTGATGATGAAGTGCAAGTGTCAGCGGACCATATAATACGTCCAATTATTGTACCTAGAGACATTACAAAACTACCTTGGAATTCAGGTTATGCTGAGTAAGTGTGAGATAGCAAATATACTCTTTGAATCCCAAAAAACAAAATAAAAATTTGTATAAAATACAGCGATTGAAATCAGCAAGCTGTTTATAATTGTGAGGTTTAGGCATTCGTTTTTATGTTCAAATAACTTTATTTGCTCTAAAAGTAAAATTTATAATTTTCTTATGAGCATCGAAAAATACAAAATACATATTTCTTGTTTTTATGAATAATTAAATTCTACTTGCGAAGTATTGACCAAATATTTAAGATCTGCGATGGAAATTTTCATTGTTATTTAGTGGTCAAAGTGTAATTTATTTCTTTTGTAATTTATCTGGATATGAAAAGTAGTCTGAGTTACAAGTGGTACATATAAAACATGAGTTTTGTATAGAAGTATATATAAAAGAAAAAGTGTGACTGTTAGAATTTTTAAAGTGTTTTGATTAGTTTCTTGCAACAAGTTTCATTATTCAAAGTAGCATTATATGAGTAATAGTGTATGATACATACACTTTTTTGAGACCCGAGATTATCTTCTGTTTAAGTATATGTACTTAATGTATTTTCTGATTAATTTAACACTTTTTATTCACTTAATGAACACTTCTTTGTTGATACTCTGAATCAGCTAAAAGTAAATTCTATGAGTTGCCATTTCAATTCAACTGAAACTTGAGATCTATTGTATAAAAAATTAAATGATGAGAATATAAAGAATGTAATATTAAAAGCCATTGGACAACAATTTGGATGGTGCTTGAAAATTATAAGAAACTTGTAGCATATGCTCATATAGCATAAAAGGAATTGATGAGGAGGGAAATTAGGGATTTTTTTTTTTTTTTTTTTTTTTGAAACTTGAAAGGGAAGCTTAGGAAGAAATATTGAAGCTTTATAAAATTGCAGGGAAAAGATGATGAAACAAAAGTGGAGAGCTGAGCATGAGATTTTTAAATGTTATCAATCCCTCCAAGTTCCATTGAAATCTCATTAACATTATTTATTTGATTTTATAATGCATTTTCTTGGTAATTTAACACTTTTTTTTCATCTTTTTTCTGCCTTCAGATTTCATCACTACCTGGATATGGTCTCACAAAAAATTTAATATTTCTTGATATTTACAACTACCATGAAAAACCTTCAAAATAAAAAAAACATCGCTGATTGAAGTCCTTCTTACTAAATTGCCAATAAATGAAAAACATATGTATAGAGCAACAGTCATGGTGAAATCTTGGCATCTTAGTATAAAATGGAACTTGTCATAAAATGAAAAATTCCAAGTAAAGGGAATAAATTGATTTTTAATATCAATTTATCAAGTTGTGAAAATATATCAGTAAAAATCTTTAATATTTATCTGTATTTTGTATATTAAATACTTAAAACTTTCTCATTATATCATAATAATAAATTGCATACAAAATGTTATTAATAATATTAGTTAAACATTAATCCTTATTTGTTGAAATCCCTCTTAAGAAGGAGTGCACCTTCTATACTTAAAGAGAAGCATGAAAATTTTCAATTATTCAGATTTGAATCTGAATTTTTTACTGTCTTTCTTTTGCTTAGTTTAGTTCAATTAAAGAGTTTCTTTAGTAGTTGGTTTATTAGATTGTATATATATATTATAAATTCTAATATGATTGAAGCTTAGAAATTATGCTAACAAAATGCTTTGTATATATAAAGGCAAACATTAAATTCAAGATAGAAATATTTTTAAATTAAATTTTAATGATGTTATGAAAACTGAAAAATTCGAGGAAGAAAATCTTGCTTTAAGGGGAAAAAAAAATGTATTCCATGTAATGTATAATATAAATAGTTCAAACTTTGTTACTTATACTTTCTGAGTATTTACTTGACTACTTATTACATTATATTAGGTATATTTTTTGAAATAAACAAAATCTGATCATATATTATTCTGTTTCATAAATTTAAAAGTGAATTCCATGATAGATGCATGACTAAAATATTATTCACTCGCATCATTTAATTTTTGTGGTGTGTTCTTTTCTTTTTATTAATGTAATGCTTTGTTTTTTACAGAGCTATTAATGCTGGAAAAAGTGTTAGAAATGAAGACCAGGCTGCTACCATACGAGGCCATTTGTATCCATCGAAGGCAACATCTATAAAAACTGAAGTGCAAGAATCAGTAGAAGTGAAAGTTTCTCCACCCGAAGATACTAAACCAATTGAAAATGGCCCCGAAATAGCTACAGAAACTGAACTTAATAATTTGGTAGATGGTAATGTCTCTGCTGACTTGAGAAATACCTCTGTTCCTGAAGATCCAAAATTCACCACACCTCCTTCAACTCCAGAACCGTTACGGAAAACAGAGGTATGTTCAAAAGATATTTCCTTTCCTTCTTGTCAGCTGAACAGAACTGAAGGGCCTCCAGCTTTTTCAAAGCAGTTATTTAATATTTTTCATAATATTTAAATTTATCCTTGATAGTCTAATGTGGCTTCCTGTTTTTATATAAAAATTTCAAATAATTCTTCATGAGGCATTTATTAGAGGACAAAGAACTCCAGTGAACTGTTTTTCTATCTTTACTCTGATTTGCATTGCATTAATGAAAGTGCTTAATCATATCACTGTTTCACAATCAGACTGCTTTCTATTTTCTTTTGAATGTTGTTTTAAAATGCTCATTATTTCTATTATAACTTCTAAAATTTTCTTAATCTTACATATATAGGTATATTTTAAAATTATTTTCAATTATATTTTGAAAAATGTCCAGTATTTTTTATAGAAATCACTTTTATGTTCTTATAGCAATTTTCTAAATTTGAAATTTACATTTCTTTAGTGTGAACTGTCATTCTTATTACAGTTTAATGAGTATACTTTATAAAACTTTCATGAGTCTAATTTATAGGTAATTTAATTTCTGTTTTTATATTGATATTTAAAAGATAATAAAATGCCGGAATTTTAATTTCCAATGATAACTAATGATATGGAAGAAGCTGTATGATGTGCCCTACAACTTTACAAAAAATAAAATAGTTTTTTGTTTTAATTCTTATAATGCTTCCCATGATCCCAAGATGTTTTGAAACATGTACATGGTCATTTACTATTGATGCCATTTGTTGCTTTTATTTGCTATCAATGTCAAATGTTGCCAGGTGAAAAATGTCACATTTTAACTTAACAAAATTTTTTAAGTATCAAATAACAAGTTATATATTTTTCTCCTAGACAGGTCATACCATACCATGGATATATTTTGCATTATTTGATGGCCATGCAGGGTCTGGGGTAGCTGTGGCAGCATCTAGTACATTACACGAAATTGTTAAGGTAAAATTCATTTTATATGTATATTTTTTGAAGCACAGCCTTCTTCATGTAAAGAAAAGCATTAAGAGAAAATATCTATTATCTTTTACGTTCCATCTTGGATACTTATTTATTATTTCTAATTGTAGTGTATCTGTAATAATTTGTGTTAGAATTGTAATTGTGTGTATGTTGTTTGTTTTTAAGAATTGTTTTAAATTGTAAACTTGTATATTATTCAGATAAAAATGTTTTTATTGGTAATTGATTATCTTCCAATTCTATCATTTTGAAAAATCCATTGTATTTTAAACAAATTGTTCTGATTATGAAGTTTTCTTATTTATTAAATATAATTGAAACAGTTGTATCTTCTGATTTAATGTGGTGAATTAAAGATTTGTGTTTAGCATTAAAATATAATAGATCCTTATGAACTGTGAACTTCCTCTGCATCATAAAAGTAAATACTGCTTGCATTATCATTTTGATAATATTTAAATAGAAACCTTTTATTATTGTTGCATAAAATAACTCTTTAAAGTGAACTTTTTCTTATTTGCAGTATTCTTGTAGAATTCCTACAGAAATTATAAACTTTTATTGTAGTTCCCACAGCAATACTATAGATTAAAGTTATTCAATTTTATTAAAATTGTATATCTTAACTACCTTATAACTTTTACTTATTCCTTTAAACAATATTTTTAAATACACATTATATATATTTCTTATTAAATTGTCTGTTTATGAATTGTTTGCGAATGACACTGTTTCCATTATCTGTTCATTGTTGAATGCCTCAAGCTGATATTTGTAACTTGCATCTTCTATTCACAATGCTTTATAGTTTCCTTATATCTCTGTTACATATAAGCTGCCTCTGGTGACCAAATGCTTCTTTGAGAATATAATTGTTTCATTTCAATTTAATCTCTTATGGATAACTTGTTTATGATTCTTTAATCAGAGTGTAATACAACAAAGATGCAAAAATACTCACGCACAACTTAAAGCAATTTGTTATTGAACTTAGGTGTGAAAACTCAACTTTGCTTTGTTGATTTACATGCGTTCGAGAGATTTGAAATACTTATTAGTGTTACCTCTGTTAATCTACAATCGTTATATTTAAATATTTATATCGTCTCATTTTGGATTGAATTAATTTAACAAAAATGCACCTAATGTATGACAGCACGACTTCTTTAGTTTCACTTTAGTCATCACATACTAGTGACCTAGGACATAATTTTTTCATTTTGAAATACTTTATTTTGATTGACAAATATATATTTATATATCAATTTAAATTGATCAATTTTTAAATACTATTGACTGATCTATATCTTTTATCAAATATAATTGCCAAAACGAAATTCACCAACATACTAGAACAGGGAATATGCAGTCCATCCAATAGCTGTTGGTCTAGCCCTTTACACATGGTAAAAAATAAAATGGTGAGTGGAGGCTGTGCGAGGATTATCATGCTTTAAATTCGGCTACATTAACAGATCGATATCCCATTCCCCACTTGCATGATTTTACGCATCAATCAAAATGCTGTACTTTTTATTCCACATTAGATTTCCACCAGACTTACGATCAAATTCCCATGAAACCTGCAGATATAGAAAAAACAGCTATTTGCATGCCATTCGGACTTTTCAAATTTCCCTTCATGACTTTTGGACTTCATAATGCTGCGCAAACATTTCAACGATTTATGCATGCAGTTTGAATTATTTTAACAAGAACAAACCTAATGTATGACAGCATGACTTCTTTAGTTTTGCTTTAGTCATCACAAGATTAACATTAAATTATGTCTACCATTATGGGAATTTATAGTAGACATTGAAATCCTGTATTTTAATAGACTTACATCTGTTCTGTTTAATGTATATACAACCATTTCTAATGATATTGAATGTCATCATTGAGGCATTTATGTAACTGTTTAGGCAATCAATCAACTAATTACATACTCTCTTTTGTGAAATTGGAACCTCTCTTTCTTATTTATGCATATGAATTACACAGATAATAAATAAGCTATTTCTTTTCTGCCTTTCTTTAGCATGATTTGAATTGCTTTCTTTTACTATTAATGCAGTCTGAGAAATGTTTTTACTTCTTTGCTCTCAAGCTATTTCAAACAAGCTTTTTGAAGCAAATGTAGTATAAATTAACTTATTATTTTGATTGAAAAATAATGTTCAGTTTTTTTTTTTTTTTAGTAAGCAAATTTCACTTATCTCTCTAGGCAAAGTTGCAAGAAGTAGCTGACTTGCTTGAATTACCTGACGATGAACTAAATTTAATGGCAAAGGGTAGTCATGAAAGGAGTTCTCAACCTGCTGGTTTTCAGGGTTTCTCCACTGACAGAGATGTAACAGTCGATTCCCTTATTGTAGGAGCTCTTGAGTCTGCATTCTGGGAAATGGTAAGAATTATTTTATTGACTCTTAGTATAATTTGTTGTTACCACTTCATTTAAGTATATGTTGAAAAAACTCTAATTTTATAGGATAGGCTAATTGCAAATGACAAAAGACAATATACAATGACTGGTGGATGTACAGCTTTAGTTGCTGTTTTTATGTTTGGTAAACTGTATGTTGCAAATGCAGGGGATAGCAGGTAAATTTCTCATTCCTTATAAATAGTTTTATTCTACAGAATCTGGAAAAATAAGAATAGAGCATTATTAATATCATATGTGAATTCTTTTAAAATAATTTTTGAAACTTAAGATGTTTTTAGTTTCATAGCAAAAATAAATTATGCATATACCACAGTATCCATCCCCTCTCTTACATCATCTTTTTTGCATAGTGAAACAGATAAATACTGTGTCTCTGCAGCTTTTATAAAGAATCAATATCTTCATTTGTTATGTCATTTGTATATATTTTATAGTACATTTACTTTGATATCCATTTGCAGCTCTGCATACTATGATTTTTGGTCTTCCAAAAATATAATCAGAATATTATTATTTTTTTTTTAACTAGCCTTGTTAAGTAAAACCCATTATTTTCATACAGTTTATATAAGATTTCTCTATCTTTGGTTTGTAATATGAAAAGAAATGCATGCATTTAAGTTTCAATGTTTCATATATATATATATATATATATATATATATATATATATATATATATATATATATATATATATAATAAGTTTATTGTATTTTTTAAGTTTGGCAGATTATAAGTTTATTGTATTTTTTTATTCAAATGATCTATTTGATGATGGAAACTATTCCTTATTAAATATGTTTTAATATAATTGCTTTTATGTGAAAAATGAGTTATATTTTGCCCTAGTTTTGACTTTTTTTTTATTGAATTACAGGGCAGTGATATGCAGAGGCACCAAAACTTTTCCTATGTCGAATGATTTCACTCCTGAAACTGAAAGGAATAGAATACGAAAATTGGTATGCTATTTTCACCTTAGTTCATTCCTTGTAAAGTTCTGAAATTAGTAATTTAAGAGATTGAATTCTTTTTGCTCGCATTTTTGTAAATTGATATTGTATAGAATAATTTAGTTATATGTTTTTTAAATATAATTTTCATAGGTTGATTTATTAGTTTATGAATTTCTCTCTCCCTAAATATATTCATTATTTTATATTACTGAAAACGTTTCTGAAACATCATGATTTCTTTTGACTACATTAATTTCTTTAAAGCATTGAGGGAAAAAGTTCTTATATGAAACACATTTTTTGTTTAAGTTATTGTAATTCACAAGCAGGGAAATTGAGGAGGGGGATTAGATTCATTGAAACTTATCATAAATAATAATCATTAAAAATGATGTGTCTGTGTTTACTTTTTCTATTTTAAAAATTATTCAAACATTTAGTTGTTATTTTTAATAGAACTTATAAAACTGAGTTTGAATGATGATTTGATAAACAGAGCAGAATGCTATTGCATTACAATATTCAAATGGTGGAAACATTTTGTTTTCTATAGTAGTCTTTTGTATTTGATCTGTTAAAAATAAGCCTGAAAATGAATTATTCATAAATAAAAAAGTCTTTTGAAGCATTTTTCATAATTATTTTCTTAATTAACAAATTGCAGATGTTCATTAGCACATATTTTCAATATCATACTGAATTGGTTAATCTCTAAGCAAATTTGACTTAATTTTATCATTTTGCTTTATTATAATTAGAAATTCTCAAAGTTTTGAAATATTTCTCTGCTTTAGAGTTTCATAAAAATATTTATTTATTTTAGGGACACTTGCGTCCTGAACTGCTAGGCGGGGAATTTACTCATTTAGAATTTGTAAGACGTCCTGCAAGAAAAGATCTTGGTGAAAAAATACTTTACAGGGATGCTTTTATGAGTGGCTGGTATGTCTATTTGTTACAAAATTACCGAGTAATAATTAATATCTGTATAACTTTAAATTAAATATGCTGCTTTCTAAGTAAAATCTAAGCCGTAGTAGAAATTAAATAAAATTAGTTGAATATCTTTTAAATTAACTAGAATGCTTCAATATTGTGGAAGAGTGACATCAATTAAAAAGAAAACTCGACTGTGCAAATGCTAAGACATATTTGGGTTACCGGGGAGAGAAAACTGAGTACTAGATTTTGCATTTTTAGTATCTTTATCACCCATTATGCATCCCAGTCATTTATTTTATCAGTATCATTTGTGTTCAGCATAGCAGGCTTGATGCAAACTTCTGAACTGTAATATCAAGAAATTTTTTTAAACATTATGAAGGAGATCCCCGCAACATTTTAAAGAATTCAAAGAAGTTTAAAGCTTATTCATATTTTCTAGAAAAGTGTTGACATCAAGATATAAGAACTCATTCAAGTGTACATATTTTTATGGATATCTTTATATGAATTCCTGCATCTAATGATTTTTAACAGTATTTCACATTTCTGATCTTAGAAATGAAAGTTTGTAAATGGAATGTTGAGACAAAAAATTAAAAAGTAGTATGCAAAGGCTACTACTTTTAAATTTAATTTTAAGCTACTTTAAAATTTATAACCATTTTAAGGTGTGGATATCTGGAATATAGATGATGCTATCTATTATATTTATGTGGGAAATTTTAGTTTCTTTAAATCTGCTTCTAATACTTTTGCTTAGTAAGCATAACTGAATTTGAAATTTTTAGGACCTATGCATGCCTCTCCCAAGACTAATTAAGTTAAATTATAATACAAAAAATCGATCTTTTAAAACAAATTCACTATTTGCTGATGATTTGATTTATGTCTTAAACATGGAAAGATGCATAAATTTTTTGATTTTCAAATATCTTGAAACTGCAGAGAATCAATTAATGCTATTATGCAGGAAATAGTTTAGTGTGACAATATATATATATATATATATATATAATTACTTTTTTTTGTCTAAATTTATTAATAAGTGCAAAATTATATCTTAAATCAAGAAAACTTAAAGAGATTAATAATTATTATTAGGTAACATTATTGTAAGACAGAAAAATCAAATTTCAAACAATATCCAGAAAAGCATTTAAAGTCTGTTTAATTTTTCAGAAGATGAGCCTTGTGTGTAAACAATGAAAGTAAACATTGGTGAATGGTGATAAAAATACATGGCAAAACTTTTAATTGCATAGCCATTATTGACAACTTCCAAAATAATGCATTTAGCAATGTTATGGGGGAAAAAAAAACCAATGCAAAGAATAAGTAAAAATAATTATAAGGGAAAGTATTTTGGAGATATTATTTCAGTAATATCTCTTTGCAATCAACATTAAGATTATGTTGTAGTCATTGGGGATATAATAATGAAGAAAAAAGCAAAATAAACTGGCATTTATAGAGAATTATTTAAGGTAAAATTCAAATATGGAACATTTTTATGAAATTATCAAAATTTCTAAATGATACATATCTTTAATTAATCTTGTTTTTCAACAGCTTCTTTCACCTTATATGTTAATTTTACATGAACTTTTACCAAAGTATCCAGGGCAGTAAATGATCAGATTTCATTACTCGGCTGCTGACCCTCTTCCATGGTATTGAGGCACTCTAGTCTTAATTATTCAATTTTTACATATTTTAGTAATTTGTTTTACTTTAAATTTTAATCCAATACATTTTTTATATTATTTTTCTATTAAAATGTTATACAGAAATAAAATTGCAAAGGTTTATTTATTATTTTGTTATAATAAAGGTAAATTTTTACAAGGCATATCAAAAATTTTGCTCCAACAGTAATTTTAAAATAAAACTTTAAAAATTCGCTATTTTAAATCCTAGTTCTTGAAATATTAAAAACTTCAGATATTTGATACAACTGTCATTGTTATTATGTTTTAAATTTTATAATATCATCAAAAACCAATAAACTAGTTATGCCTGAAATGTTAGCATATTAGAAATTTGTTTATTTTTTATATTTGTGTAAAAATAAAAAATCATTGCTTAATTTTTGCTTATTGAGAGTGAATTAGTTGGAATATGCACTCTTCAACTGGAGTATACTGCTTATCATTTTAATAAACTGTGAATCTATGAGGATATTCTACATATGATGTAAGTGAATTCTAAATGAATAGCATGTAAACCTAAGCAACCAAGATGTTAATTTGAGAACAGGGATTGAAATATTGTCATATTGAGAAGTCCAGTATTTCTTACATAAATATTAAATTTTTACTAACTACAGAGGAAGGCTAGAAATGTCCAACTATTGAAATAACTTTCCTACATATCATTAGCAGTCCACCACTATGTTATCTTCTAAGCATATTCTTTCATTTTTTTTTTAATCACTGAATATGACTTTCAGCTACTCCTCTATAAGTGATATGCACTGTTAGACACACACTATAAGCAATTTTATAATTTCAATTTATTGTGTAGTTTCAAACACAGTATTCAATCCATGTTTTAGATTTTCAAATGCATGAACTCTGCAATTCTTTTATGGATAAATTTTTTTACATCCTTCATTATCCATCTGTATTTTCATTCCCAAGCCAAGTTTATGATGCTGTCCATCATGAGTACTGGTCATTGGTTGACATGGAGCTGAATATCAAATATTAAACTTGAATACTAAACTTTCTTGAATATTGAACTTTTTTTAAAGGCAGTTGCAATTTCAGAAATGGAATTCTGTTTTACTTTCAAGCACCAGACTTTTGTTAGAATTAAACTCTTAAAAAATATTAGTTAAAATTTACTCTTGAAAAAATTATCTAAGACTTTTTGAATGAGTGTGAATCTCTTCCCTTTTATATTCAAATAATAGATGAGTAAAAATGTTTTAAAAATAGTAATCTTTAATATCATTTTATATATAAAAGTAATTTTTATATAAAATTTTATATAAAAAGTAAAGTTTTATTTTTAAATTATTATTATTATGCTGAAACTTTTGACTCGCACTGTGCACATGCTTTTATATTCTAACTTTTTCTAGCCTAATATTAATATATTATACTATAGTACTATACTAATATAATATACTATAGTAATATTGTACAAATATACTATAATATAGTAATATTTAATATCATTTTATATATAAAAGTAAAGTGTTTAAAGTTTTATTTTAAAATTATTATTATGCTGAAACTTTTGACTCGTGCTGTACACATGCTTTTATATTCCAACTTTTTCTAGCCTAATATTTTGTTCATTATGAATTTGCTTTTTTAAAGAATTATTTTCTAGAGATTATTTTTGTGTTGTTTAATATTAAACTTTTAAATGCTGATTTATTTTTATAAATGTAATAGCTAGCTGACTTAGTCTTTAAGAAAGAGACATGCACCTTTTTTTTTTTTTTTTTTTTTTATTTACTTTCTTGTTCGGTTACAAAGTTTAAACTAGTATTTTAAAAAAAATCTTTTAAAAAATTATTTAGGTCTTATAAATCCATTTCAATGGAGGATCTCAAATTTCCTTTGATTTATGGAGAAGGTAAAAGAGTAAGTATTAAAACTTTTTGAGTTATTTTCTTCTTATCTTTCTCTCTTTCTCTATTTTTGAATTTGCAATAATGTAAACCAAAGTTGTCTTTTTATGAAAAATCATAATATTTTCTTTCTTATTTTAATAAAATACCCTAAAATATGAAATGAATCATTTAAATATTGTTCTTTTATATTTTTATAGATAATTTAATATTTCCTTGTTTTAAATAACTCTCAGTCAGTAATGTTTTGTAAAATTTTACTATCAAAGAGTCAACTTGATACTCATAGTTATTGAAAGATGATTCTAATCATACTTTATAAATTTTGTATATATATATATATTAGCTTACTTTAGATTGTGTGTATTTAATTTGCTTGTCATGTTTCTGTAACTAAATTTTATATTTTGTATGTCTTTTTTAGAGTCGAGTTTTAGCAACAATTGGTGTGACGCGAGGTTTTGGTGATCATGATTTAAAGGCTTTAAACACAGATGTTGATATCAAACCCTTCCTTTCATCAGAACCTGAAGTAAGTAGTATAATTTCAGTTTTTAAAAATTATCGTGATGTATTCTTAAATTATTTGATTTCATTTTTTATCAATTTAAATTATTTTTATTAGGTGAAGATATTCAACCTCTTAGAAGAAGAACTGACTGACGCAGATGTTTTGATAATGGGAACAGATGGTTTATGGGATGTCACAACAAATGAGAAAGCTGCAGAAGTAGTACAAAAATCTTTAGACCACTTCCCTGCTAATGATGCTCAGCGTTACAAATATAGGTAAATATAATAGCCATGCTCTTAGTCCCAGTTTATATTTTACTGCAATATTTATTTATTGAAGTAAAATAAAACTGTTAATATGCTCCTGTAAAGAAAAAAAAACAATATAAATCATAACTCTATTGAAATGAATTTGCTACTAATAACTAATTATTATCAAACCTATTTTACAATTTATTATTACAAAATTTCTTTGTTTAAAGGTGTGCTGTATTTAATTTTAGATGCAGTTAAAATAGTTTGTAGTTTATGTATTTGATTTATTGTATTTTGATGACTGCCCAATATTAACTGTAGCATACCCTCTAAAAGTAATCTCAAGCTGGACATGTATATTCTACTCTTTAGAATTATATATAATATGCACACATTATGCATTTAAATTCTGTGTCATTTATACACATTACTCTGACCTATATCTACACATTACATTATGATGAGATGTAAATTGAAATAGTGCAGACCAATCTGCTCTTTTTCAAGTTTAAGCAATCTTTCCACTAAATTTGTTTTATCATTTTTAATAAAATTTATTTATTTTGCTGAGTTCTGCATTCAATAATGTTTAATGTAACATTATTATTTAATTTGAAAATAATCAGAATTACTTTAATGAATTTTATCAAAATCTCAATGACAATGTTACAAAAAAAAGATTTAGTTGTAAATTGAATATTATCAGAATCACCTGTATTGTGCTTTAGATGAGTCAATGAAAACTTGGCAAAATTTGCATTCATTATTTTTTTGGAAAGCGGAAAGAAAAACAATTTGTAACTTTGTTTTAGCTTAAGAGCATTAATGTATTTGTGAAGTTTATTAATTTATGTGAAATTAGTATCTTGTATTAGACATCCTGTAGTTATGATAGGGGCACTTGCATTGTAATCTTGAAACCTACAAATTATTGGTTTATTAATTGCAAAATGAATGTAATAGGTATCCCTTAGTACTTGACATATAAATATCTAGAAATAGTGGACAAGAAAATAATGGCACATTTGCATGTTATTGTCAAAATAGTTTATTTAAATTTATCATTTTCATTTTTATGTAAAAAAATATAATTGTATGGTTTTTAAATTTTCTTTAAAATGTCCTTGATTTTTTTTTTATTATTAAGAGTATAAACCCTAAATAAATATTTATCATTTTTAATCAAATGAAGATCATTTTTAATCTCCTCATTTTAATTCGCCTTGCCATCATCAATATAGTTATTTATCCTGATCGGTTAGATTTAACTGTTTAGGATCTCTATTTTTTGTTATTGTTATCTTTATTCCTTACTTTAGAACTTATTACTTCATTTTTTTTACTAGGTATACTTCAGCAGCTCAAGATTTAGTAATGCATGCACGTGGAAAACTAAGAGACAGAAACTGGAGAACAGCTGATAATAAATATGCTACTATAGATGATATTAGTGTTTTTGTAATTCCATTGCGTCCATACAAGGATGAGTATTGTCAACTTAATGCAAAAAAGAATCCACTAAGACACTAGGTTTTAATTTAATTAATTTTGTGTAGTATTATGCTAAGAAGGAACTGGAAGCTCAAAAGTTTCTACAGAACTTCTTTTGTTTGTATGAAATTTTCATACACCTGCATGATATTTAAACTTATAGAAATTTTGGTTTTTCTTTGTATGTGTAAGAAACCAAATTTGTAGGTATGAGTGTTTTAACCCAATGAATTTAAAATTATGTTATCAGATTATTTCCATTTAAATTATATACGAACAAAGATCTCAGTTACTGTTTATATGTTTATTTGGTTAAAAGTTTGTTTACTTAATTAAAGTTCAGCATTAAGTGTAAAATAATAAAGCTCAAATTTGTGATGTGCATGATTTTTTCTGTATGTCATATGTAGAAACAAATTCTACCTGCAATAAATAATTTTTATACTCATGAAAACTTCCAAACTGGTAGTCTCTTGAAGTACAATCACACTAATTGTCAGCAATAATAATTGTATTTTAGTAGCCTATTCATTGCTAACTATATATGATTTCTGTACGAATTTATATAATTTATAATAATCCATCAAAACTATGACTGAATCATATGGCACAGTTCTGTTATGTTTAAATTAAGAACTTTACACCCGTCTTTCTTTATAATTGATTTTCAAACTTTTTTCGTAATTTGTTTACTTGTGTTTCAAAAACATATTACCAGTTATTCATGTTTTTGTGATCGCTAGATTTTTTTTTTCCCTACAGTATTCTGAATAAGGATAACCATTATTTTTTATAGATTTAAATATTTATGTTTTCTTATATAACATAAATGTTAAATTATATTTCATTAATCTTTTAAGATTTTCTATTTGTTGTGACTGATTTTTAAAAAATGTTTTTATTTTCAATATTGCCCCATTTGAATACGTTATTTTTGTATGTTGATTAGTTTTGGTAATTAATTACCTTTATTTCAGTGATCAATTATTGTTAAATCTGATAGTATACGATTTTGACAATAATACTGTGTTGCAAAAATGGAGTGGTGAAAATTGAATATAAATTTCAACCAATCAAAAATTTGACATCTTATTACTATTTGGATTGTTTAAGTTGAAAAGAGATTAGAATTTTTTGTAATTCTAATGTTTTGATTTGTAAATATTTCTTTGTGATACATTTTCAACAGAATGCTCATTTGTATTTACTAATTCTTTTTGTAGATCTTTTAAGCATTCTTTTAGAAACATAATTTATTAGATGAATTTGACAGTTACTTCAGTTCTTAGCATGCAATATTCTGTTCTAAACAAAACATATGTAAAAATTCTTCTGGATTTTAAATTAGCATTTGCCATCATCCTTAGTGTGAATGTAAAAATTTAGAAATTTAATTTTTTTTAAATATAACAATTTTTTGTCAAAAGATTGTGCCAAAATTGATATATTAAAATGCTCTTAAAGTCCTTTGTTTTCTATATAACAAAACACTGAACACTTAATTTTAAAACAAAGAATCTTAGCAATTATAGTCATAAATTTAATGTTGCATGTCCAAAGAATTAATTCACCTCATTTTATCCTATGCAGTTCATCATATTTACTGATCATATTTCTCATCAAAAGCAAATACAAAGATAATTATAGCTCTGTGTTGGTATATTTATAAAATCTTTATGGTTATTTACTGCTTTAAAATTTTTCTTGCTATGTGAATTGTTGTATGTTAGTCGAGATCAGTTTTAAATGTAAAGCATATCATCTGTAGATAAAATGCGACTTCCAGATGAGTGAAATCAAATTTATTTTGACTGTGATTTATATGTATTTTAACTGTTTGCAACTTCAAATTTGTTGACTGGGAGCTTTTATACCTCCAATGAATTCTGTATATATTATGTTTGTTATAAATGCAAAAGCTGGTCATGATTTTTTTATATTTTAAATGATACTTTGATAGTGATGCATAAAATTGTAAAAATATTGTAAATAAATGCAATGATTTTTAGCATTTTTGATGTTTCTCTTCAATTTTCAGTTAACTTGATTCTATCAAGCTACTAAATGAATTTTATCTCCATTTTTGTTTAATCATTTTCAGAATAATAGCCTTAGTGTTTTTTAAAAAGAGACAATAATATAATTAAACTAACTTTCCCAAGTCCAAATTACTTGATAATAATAAATATTTAAATTTATGGAAAGAAATAGTTTATTTCATTCAGGTTAATTCATTTACAATCTAGAAATATATGAACGCAAGTCACGACATCTGTTAATTATTAAAAGCAGATGAAATAATCAGACTGGATCAGAAAGGGTTAAAAGATCTCATTCCTAATATGACTGATCTGGCTTGAATATTTCGATCTTGGGTGCAAAAAGTGGGGATCTAAATCCTTGATGTATCCACTTTGTTGTGAAGTCTATGAAATGTGATGTAGAATTTTGGAGAGATGGTTGTTGACACAAATTTTATTATGATCCAAATCTGAATGTATTATTAATTTAATAGTTTCGTAAACTAAAGTCTTTTGAAAAATATATTACATGTGATAAATAACACTTCAAAACAATGTATACTTTGAAGAGAAGACCTCATTTTGTGATTACCTATTGGTAATAATTAAAAATAATTTTAATTTTAAATCCATTTTACTTGCTTTATTGAATCTCATGTTTGATTACTAAAATATTTTGGATTCTTTGAGCTGAATATTAAAAAGAAGGCTGCAAGATTAAATATTTCAAAATTTAATTCCATTTGTAATATTGATTAAATTCATAATTAACTGGATTTCTGGAATTACGCTATCATTCGGATTTTCGAAAATTAAGCCTGAATGGAGTCTACAAGTAAAAAATTAAAATTACTTATTATTTGAGGACCAGTGATTATCTAGTGAACTACTTATATGGTCATGTTTCTGCTATAAGGAATTGACCTCTTCCAAAAAAATACATTGTAAATGTAATAATGATAAGAAAGCTAGCTAGATTTATATTTTATCCGAGATTTATTTAAATTATAATTATCTATTTCTTAATTAGTACACAAATTTCACCTTGGAATGTAATAAAACTTTTTCGGATGCCATACACACATTTTGTTTGAAGACGGTGCTTCAGAAAAGTTATGCATTTTCCATTTATTTCTTCGATTAGCTGTGGATATGGTTATATTTAATTTCAGATGAATAATTTAGATATAACTCCATGTCGGATTCCATCAAATAGTCAAACATTAAAGACCTATTATTTTATCTTGGATTCATGTACACAATAATATACTTTTCTAATGGAGACCAGTCCCATATATTATAATAGTATTAAAAATGTAAATGTTTAGCTCTTATTCCTCAGTATTGTAAATTGTGTGTGGGTTTTTTTTTTCTTTTTTTGTATTTATCCTATAAACTACACATATATTAACAGAAGTTTAAGGAAAGAAGATCCTGAAAGCAAGTCATTCATTTAGAAAAATGAATCAAAGTGTAAAAATTTCTTTCCATTAACATTGGAAAAAATAAATACAAATCTAAAATATGCTTAAAATTAAAAAAAAAACTGTTTATGGATACTAATTTTATTTATTTACAATTTTCCTCTGGTTTTCAGAAATTTTTATACTTATACAATGTTTCTCATCATTTAAGCTACTATATTTAAACACATGCACATTGCAACTATTTCAAATACACTTTTATGTGTACATTATCATTAGTATAATTATCATAGCAATAATTAAAGAAAAAATTTAAAAAAATATAGATAGCAGTATGATAATATTTCGTTTATATACAAACAAAACATTATTTATGATAATATTTTGTTTGTAATATACAATACTATGTTTCCAACAATAGATTCGAATCTCTTCACAAGAAATATTTTTTAAACCTCTAATGAAATATTCAAATAACATATCAGCATCGTACTCCTCACTTAATAATGAAAGAAGGAATGTTGATATCTATTTTGATATTAGATAATGTATTGTTAGTAATCAAATACCAGCCGAAATGTCAGAAAAGTTATTTTATTGCATTTTGAACTTTTAAAGAATTTAATTGTATAATTTTTTTTCAAACATTACATTTTAACATTTTTCTAACATAAAATGAATGCTATGCACATATTCTAATAATAAAATGAGTTGAATTTTGATAGAAAGAGATGAAATTCAAATCATTCATTTACTTTAAGAAGGTTTTGATGGGCTCTAAATTCCGCTTTATCAGCTTATATTTGTATAAGCTGATAAAGCGAAATTCATTTATTTTTTTTTTTCTCACACAAATGCTCATGCAAGGAACATTGGATGATGAATAAAATATAGAGGTTATTCTGAAAATGCAATGCAAAATATTGATTAAATGTGCAAAGTAGAATTCAGTCAAATGTAATTAATCAAGCATAAAATTTTTGTTGACTACATAGAATTCTTTAAAAAAATTGAAGCAGTCTCAACACTTTCTAATAAAGTTATTGTATCCTTACGTAAAATTATAATCTTTGGGCAAGGATATGAATGCCACAAATGTTCAGTCTTGAAAATGAGTATTTTGGACTAAAACCAAAATTTGGCAGAACTACAGGTTTAACCATAAGATCACATATCAGTTAATAATCTAAGTTTCTGCACTTTTGAGTTATCACGTTTGCATGTATGCGAGCCTACAGAACAGTCAATCCTTCGATGAATTTATTTCAAAATCTTATACAGATCTGCACTTTAGATGCAGAAACTGTGCACTAAATTTTATCTGTCCACTCTTTATGTTATAACTATCTTTATAGTTATAACATTTACAAGTATTCCAACAGACATGTGGCATATGGGTTTTTTTTTGTTGTTGTTGTTGCTGTTTTTTTTTGTTTTGTTTTTTTTTCAAAATTTGATCGAAATTTATAAGTTTTTGGTATACAAGTCACTTACCAAGTTCCATCTGTTTAACTCAATATGTTTTTGAATTGCTGTGTTCATGGAAAAGAAGAAATAATACTAATTTTATTTTTTAACTTGAAGTCAATCTGCTACAAGGCAATTCATCAAAATGTCGAAATCGATTTTTTTATTGATTACAATATTTCCATTATACAATTCATATTCCTAAAAGTAAAAGCTGATTCTGGCAAAAGGATTTTTTTTTTCAAATTTAATTTTAAGTTTTGAGATTATACCCTGTCTGCTGACAAGAAAATATATTAAAAGAATGCAGTAATTTTAGTATCAATTTATCCACCATTAATTAATATTATTCAATTCTTTGTGTGTAAATTTACTATATTCATCACTGATATTCAGAGTTTAGCATACTATGATGGAAATGCAATGCAGTACTGAGATCTACATTAAAATTCTTAAGAAATAATTGTCACATGCTATCCTGTCTTAGATACATAACAAATCATTGCAAACAGACAGCAAAATTTCACTGATCTATCTCCATAGTAGCAACATCACTTTTAATAAATTACAATCCACCATATCTACATACATTATACAATGGCCTCCATAAGTTAATGTAGAATAGTTTCTTGCAGTTAAATTCTGAAAATATTTAGGTAAATTCATGGCATCTTGTTTTCCTTATAAACCTATTGTGTATTAAATAAACAAAAAAAGCTAAAAAGTAATCAGAAGTCATAAGATACATTTTGCAGATTTCTGTTAATCAGAGAGAAAATGTAAATATAATTTATATGACTACATTATATTAAATAAATAGTCACTTCAATAATTTAATTAAAATTTTTATAAGAACAACAATTTGTAAAATGACAGTACATTAACTTTTGAAGGCATATGTAAATGCACTTAAAGCAAATGGAATTTAACATGAATTTTACTTTCCAAGTAATTTTATTCACTAGATATTATAAAGCTTCAAGTTACTATGCGTTTTTAAAATTTATTTCCTTCAAATAGTTTAAAAAAACAGCACAAATTCTACGACACAAAACTTTGTACTTAAAAAAAAATAATAAATCAGATTCATGTAACTATTACAAACAGACATGTTTTATTATAAAAACTTCTCACAAATGTCTATATCACAATAGTTATCTGTACAAATATATACATATAATACAGAGATGACAACACATTTACACTTAATATATCAATAATAAATAATATGTGCAATAAATAAAATAAATATGTAGAAACAGTGTTTAAATAAAATGATTTTAAATTATCCAAATGGAACAAATGCTTTACAATACAGATCACCTATACTAAGTACAAAGTGATTTTCAGATAATTACTATTTTTATATCTTAAAAAAAATTAAGCAAATTATTCAGTTTTTGTAAAACATGAACTGGCACAACTTGTATACTTAATAAAGTAAAGTTTAATTAAAATGGATTTTTAACAAATACATTTTCAAATATATTATATAAGTTTTTAACTGTCTAATATAAGAGATTTCAGTCACATATAATAAGATTAGGCTCCAAATAAGAAGTCTCAATTAATATAAATTCTGTTATTATTATCATCTAAATACCATATCCAAGCCTACAAATGTAACTGCAAAAAATAAATAAATTTGATATTGAGGTATGTACTGGGCAAAAATTTTAATCATAATTTTAAATTCCATATTAATAATGCAAAATATTTATCTTTCCTATAATGAACAATCCTTTAAAAAATAGCATCAATAATATTCTAATTCTTTATTTTTTAAAATATCAAACATTGAGTTCTTTTGATAAGTGAATACAAAAACTCTAGATAACCACTTATCAGCTATTATAAAATGTGAAATAAAATATTTATATAACTATGGAAATTATGAAAATTAAATAAAAACAGGAGTATTCTTTAAATACTTTGTCACAAATTACATGTATATCATATTTAGTCATATATGGCATTTTTTCACATAAAATCGAAATAGCATTGCTTTTAGTAGATGGAATGATTTTTAAAATCACATATCTTCTAGATCAATTAATCTATTGGTTTAAGTATATATCGGAAATTCCATTTAAAATATTATCCCTGTGCAGTTCTATTCATTATCTCTAAAATGGTTAAGAAGTTTATGATTTCTTAAAAAATGGAAAGCATTGTGACCAAGTAGATGATGGAGACTTCTTTTTTCTATCAATATATCCTCGTCCAAATACATTGATAAGTTGACAATGAATCCTATTGAAAGTAAAGATAATAAATTTTAATAGAAGTCAGGATATTAATAAATTAACTTAGAAATACAATGACATCACATTCCATTATCAAAAATTAAATGGTGCAAAAAAAATAAGCTTTCAATACACAACACAAAAAGTGAAATCACTACTTAGTGAACTGAAATCAAATAGATCATTAATTCTTCAAATGCCACATTTGAATTCTTTATGAAATGTAAACTGTCTAGCATTCAATTCATCAAATTATACCTAACAATTTTAATTATAATTAACAATACCTAACAATTTAGTACAGTAATAATCCTACAAATACAAATATTATTTCATACTAAAAATATATGTGTTATAAATTTTTAAATGAATAAAAACAAATAATACACCCTCTTATCTTGTTACATTTATATGCATTTTTTTATTCCTTTTCTCCTCATGAAAGTTACAAAAAAAAAAATTAAAACTAGCATTTTGGAATGCAATTTATAGCAGAGATATAGTTTTGTCCGTTAGTAAATGTTCCAAAATTTATACTTAATAATAATAATAATAATAACTTAAAATGGATTCTAATAAAAAAAAGCTGCACAAATTAATAAATTATTTGAAGTGAAAAATAGAAATGGCTTTCCTTCAGTTTATATGAATTCTTTTCAATTTTTTAATACTGAATGAAGAACAAATAATTCTCATTAAAATTATGCATAAAAATGCTTGCATAATGTGAAATAGCATTTTAATAATTGTAAATCCACAACTTCAAATAATCAAAATTACAACTTTCTGACCTCAATTGTTTTTTAGTTAATTTTTTCTGTCCAACTTGTATGACAAAATTTATAAGCTAATATTCATCGGTATGGTAATTTGATACAGAAATTATGTGCAGCACATTAAACATCAATTGAAATTTCAGAAACTCAATAAAGTTAAATGAAAGCATCATCTAATGAAACTAAGTCAAGCTACTTCATAGTCTCATAAACAATTTACATGTGATCTCAGCATGCAGCTAAGTTTTATACTGTATGATTAAATATCATGATGATACATTTACATTTTGAGAAGAACCAATGGAAGTGATGTACCAGAAACTTTATTGTATACTCACTAATAAATTATAATTTTTATCCTCCTCCCCTGCATATAATTGCACACCTTGGGCTAGATCATGAATGTGACAAATGCTCAAATTTTTACCTCTCGAGTCCATCACATGAGAATTATATGCTTTGCAGTGTAGTAAAGAAAATACGTACTTGTGCATTAATTCATGGCAACGGCGAATAATATGAAATATTGATTATTAGCAAGAATATATGATTTTCAATTGAATTTAGCCGGTGATCTTTTGCAATTTTTTTTGACATTTAATTACTGGCATGCAGTTAATACACAAGTGCTAGAAAATTGAATATGTATTTTAAAACATCTTTTTCCCAACCAATTGAAAAATAAAATATGACCTGAACTTACAATTAAAGATCACATATTATATTTCTTTTATTTAAATCATTGTATTTTTGAGTTATTGCATTTACTTGCATGCAAAAGCACAAAATGACAAACAATCAATCCCTCAACAGATTTTATAGCAAATTTGGGATTTACATTTCAGAAGCTAAAACTGTGAGCACAATTTTATATTATATATCTTTGTACTTTGTGATTATATTCATTTATACTTGGACAGTCAAGATTTCATCAGAACGAATTTCTTTCAAAAAATGAAAAAAAATCAATAAATTTGGTGTAAAGTTCATATTCTAAATTTCACCCATCTAGCCCCAAGTATTTTCAAGTTATCTTGCTCACAGACAGACTTTTTTTTTTTTTTTTTTTTCAAATTCAGAGTGGTTTGAAATGTGGACATTTGTCAAAATCTCTAATTTGAATTTCTTGACAATTGCAATATTTTCTATTTGTATAATTAGCAAATGAGAAAATAAAAAGTATATTCAATCAGCTTTCTTATTTTACACTCCAAAACAGAAACTGTCTTACTTAGCACTTTTTTTCACTCACACAATCTTGAGTCATTAAAATAGATACAGAGAAAATTAAAAGAAATTTTTTTAAGTCTGCTATATAATGCAATCTGTTCCTTTCTGCAAAACAATTTCTACAAAACACTGATGCTTATAAGTTTATAAAAATTAAGAACATAATTATTATTACAAAGAAAAATAAATACACAATGAATAGAAAATATATAGAATTTAGATCAAAGTAATAATTATTGCATATTAATTAATAAAATTATTACAATACAACTTATGAATAATTTTAATACAAATTGAAACTGACACTAAATAAATAAGGCGAAATTTAAAAGGTAATAAACTAACTTCTAACTGGAATTATGTATTACTATAGAATATATAAAATAGAAAATCAATTATTTCAGTCAAAAAGTTCAGTTCAAGTTTAAAGCAATAATTGAACATTGTAGAGTACATTCAAACTGTCGTTTAACATGGTTTATTTCCCATTTCTTTTTTTTTAAGGGAATAGAATTTTAGCTAACTGGTCAATACAGAAAATTATAGAAAATTGGTTAGATGGTGAAAAAATGTGTTAATATCTTACTTTGCAGTTATGGATGGCTCATTAATAATTTCTCCATCACAATCCCATATACTAGTATTGAGTTCTTGCCAATTGTCTTGAATTCCCTTGCAACCAACTGCAGGAGTCTTGTCATCAGATATCATAGGATTAAACTTGAATTCTCGGACCCTGTAAACCTTAACAAAGCTCAAGTCAAACTGAAAGAATAAATATTACAATTAGCACAAGCTATTGATTGCAGAACAGTGAATATATATCACAGAAAAATATTTTAAAAATACAATACTAATTTCTTACAGGATCACTGTGATGGTAAGATGTTCTCAAGAGATATCTTAAGTAATTCAGTCTTGAACATGAAGACACAGTTATAACATCACAGTAGCCATTGCCTAAATGCTGAGAGGGCGAAATTCCTTCTGTAGACATACAGCAAGCACAGCTCATAACAGCAGCATTCACTGCAATAAATTGCCCGCGAACAGACATCCATCCTAGACAAGAAAGAATAAATGCAAATTTTAATTAAAAAGAATTTCAAAAACAATCTTATTAAAATACTAGCCAACAGCTTTTTATTCTAATAATAATTTTCAAATTTTTTAACATATAAACATATTTCAAAATAAATATTATTAAATAATATTTATAATAATGAATCATAATTTATAATAATAAATTATTATTAATAATGATCGTTATATATACAGTACTCTCCCTAGTATCCGTTTTGTGACTATCTGGTTTCTGTGCCTAGTTTTCTTTTATCATAATTAGATGTGGAAGGCAAGGCATTGCATTGGCAATATTGTTTATGCTTCCTGCATTTAAGTAAAGCATTACAGAATTTATATTAAAATGTGCACGGTTTATATCCTTCAATTTACTTTTTCTCAATAAATTCTTAAAATGTGCAGTGCAGTATATAAACCACCAGTACAGAGCTTTCTAATTTAACTTGACACGTTATCGGCAACTGCTTCTATGATTCATTGGGCCACAGCCACATTCATATTCTATGTGGCTTGAGATAAATAAAGGACTTAGTACTCAATAAGACATGGGAAAATATGTATTATATCAATGAGTTTTGACATAGAAACTTTGTCTTCTGGAATTAGTGAGCAAAAAAATTAGTTCATAAAACTCAGGTGGCCTATCTGACTTTTTTATTAACTGGCCTGCCCTTCCGTCACATTAGGCTGGATATTCGAGAGGGTACTCTAATTCAGTAGTAATAAGTGATAAGTTCATAGTTATAAATATTATATCTTGAAATCAATACCTTTTTTTTATTTCAATAATTCACTTCTGATAGTACCATTAGTATTAAATAAAAATCAAAGCAGTTGTTTTGTTGAGAATTAAAATACACAAGAGTCCAAATTTCAAAGCTGTGGTACATCAGAAATCAATTGAATTACTAAATTCTATCATTACAAACATGAAAAAATTGAAATTAGATAAAAACAAGGAACAAAAATAGGAAACTGAATATACAGTTTCAAAATTATTAGATAAAAAAATATTTATATATAGTCTAAAACTATGCAAACTGTTACGTACTAATTTTTTTCTCTGAATTTTGTTTATCCTCAGGTTGTTTTAAATCGTTTCTAGTTTCAGAACAGGTCTTACAACTGAAAAAGAGAAAAATGTTATATAATATTTATTGCCAAATTTAACTCTCTAAGCTTTATTATCTTTTTCTAACTAAATTTTCACTATCTCAAATTTACACTCTGTACGTTTTCCTAATTTATTTTCTTTAAAAGACATCTATTCAAAAATAAAATTAATGAATAACTGATAATCATCAAAGGTTAATACAATCATGTCGGTAAATATTAATAAACAGTGCAGGATTGGCGATTTATTGACAAAAATAAACAAAAAGAATGTTTATTAGTTTTTTTTAGTTAGGGCTCTTTCGCTATTAAGTAACTGCTCAAAAGCATACATAGGGTTGAAATGTCATTTTGATTTTGGTACTACATTTGGCAAATATTGGCCTCTTTCAAACAAACAAGATATCCATAATCTTATTTGCAAATAATAGTTTGCTTCTATTTTCAAATAAAAATATTGTGAAATAACTTGATTTAAAAAAGTATACTAGTTTAATTTAGTTTAGATTAAACTGATAATGATGGGACACTGTGGAAGTTTAGCTATTTTGGCATACATTTCAATAATACCGATTCATAGTCTACTGACATGGGCAACATTTGAGCTAGCATCCTTTTTTAAGTCTCTTACACCATACCAGTAAGACTCTAAACCCACAGTTAAGATTTTGAATACTTATTAATTGTGAAGCATTGATGATTTGTTGCCGAAAATTTTGACATTCTTTTTTCTCTCTTCTTTAACATCAATAATTTTGACATCTTTTAATATACAGGGTGCAGCAGAAAAACTGGACAAAATTTTTTTTCTATAACTTTATTAAAAATAATAACAAATTGTAATAAGAGTAGACTTTTACTAATAAATAAATTTAATTAGTTTCAAAGTGCTCGCTTTCTGAGGCGATGTATATATGCAAACGCTTATTGATTTTCAGCAATGGCACGCAAGTCTTCTACCTTTAATCTACCTCATTCCTGTCGAAGCGATTGCTTTAGAGAGTCCAAATTTTTGTTAATTTTAGTAGAGGCCTTAGACTCCAAAATGGACCATACACTGTAACTGATGGGATTGACATCTGGCGAGTATTGTGCCCACTCTCCAGATATCATCAGCCTTGTGTCTTTTTGACCTTGTGAGTTCGTGCGGGGTCTTGTTGAAATGTCCAGTTTACATTGCCGAGGTCTTTTTGGCACATGGAAATACAACAGCTTCTAGAACATTCTGCTGGTACACTTTGATTTATTTTATGCCCTCATCCATAAAAAGCAGATGTGTTTTTCCGCTTGTGCAAATTCCGCCCCAAATCATGAGCCACTTCAGATGTTGGCGATGTTCAAAAATTGTCGAGGTGCTTGGAGTGTTTACAGACCAAATCTTATCGTTCTTGGAGTTATAAGCTTGTTGGACGTTCAAGAGTTTCTCATTAGTGAAAAAGAATCTCTCCCAGAACTGACCTGCGGGCCGTCTCAAAAGTTTTTGGCAGCTTTAGAGTCGCACAATGTTGTTTTCTTCAGTGAGACGCAGAACTTTTTGGAACTTGTAAGGCTTCAGTCCAAGCTCTGTTTTAGCCATTCGCCACCCTTATCGTTCATTTATTCCTGTTTCACGAGCGACCTTTCACATGGAAACTCTCGAATTTCGTTGAATTCATTTTTCGATGACTTATGGTTATTGAAAGTGTTCACCGTACATTTTCGTCCACTTTCTGGACGTCGACTATCATTACCAAGCTGTTTGAAACGACATATTGCTTCAGATATAATGTTTTCCGGGGCATATTAAGCTAACGAGCGATTTCACACTATCGTTTCCTTGCTTAAAGAGCTCTAAAATAGCAGATTTTTTTTGACATTGTAAAAAAAGCCAAAAAAAAATGCATAAAATAAGATATATATTATAAAATATTTTATAATTGAAATGGTAGACAAAAAATTAACACAAATTAGAAAGAAATTAGTTAACTTCTATTCTATAATGCAATAACTTTGTCAGTTTTTTTTTTTTTTTTTTTTTTCTTTCCCTTTTTTTGCCGCACCCTATAAACAGGGTAAACAGAAACAGATGCTTGTTTTCTCGTAAGTTAGAAGTGCGCTCACATATGGTTGCAATGCCAATTTGGTTTTGGTACTACATTTGGCGAGTTTTGGCTCTTTCACTATCAATTAATTCTGCCTTAAGAGCATTGTGGCTTTCTAAGAACAACGATAATGCAATTTTGTTTGTTTGTTGTTGTTTTTCGTTTTTTTTTTTTTTTTTTCCAAAGAAATGACAAAGGATTCTTATTCTTGTTTGAAAGTACATCAAATTCATATTTGAAATAAATGATTTGGAAACCTTGATTGTAGAATCAAGGGAATTACTAATTTAGTTACAAAGTAATTATAAAAAAGTGTTATAAATGCTACAAGCCTTAGAAAATTCATAGAGATCTTATTAAACTGATACAATGAGCGATGCTGGTAAGATAGTAGAAAATCTAGAAGTAGCAAAATTAAGTTTATTTAAAATGAAGAGAAAGGATAAGCTTTGATGATACTATAAAACAATCTTACATACTCAGCCAAACATCGTTCGTGTCTCCATGAAGTAGAATCAGTAGGAACATCAACCAGTAGCTGCAATTCTCCCTCATACAACTTTCGGCGCAAAATATTTTTAAAACCTAAATGAAATAAAAAATATTAACAATGCATTCTTATCCAAACACAAAAGAGTTTTATTATAAAATTCAAAATTGTTACTAAAGCTTAAAAGATGATACATTTTATTATCAACCATGCATACAGAGGAAGTCGAATAAATTCCCGGTACAGAATGGAGTTCAACCAACCTGGAATAAGTGGAAATGATATTAGGGAATGTGTAGAGGGTCCACATGCAAGTATTTTGCTGGGGCCTGGCTTAGTTGTCAATGATGCTGTTTGGAACAACTGATGATAACAGTACAAAGAAAACTATGCTTCTTCGCCAATAAATAACAGCCCGACTTAGGATTAATGCCCATTTACCAAGCTGAAGTTTTGAGGATTTTTCGCTAAATGTAATCCTTACAATCTTACCTAGAAGCCGTTTATCATGATGCCTTGAAATTATCCAAGAAGGTGGGACTTTGGCAAGATTTTTAAAATGTCGTCACGATTAGTGCTTAGCAAATTATTTTAATCTAAGGAAACCCGCATAATTCGCACCACTTTTTCCAAATGAAAGAAAATACACAATTTAACAATTGATGTCAGAAGTGAAATGCGTGTGACTAAAGTTATGTAGAATAAATTAGAGAAACTGTTGGCTACGTTGTCAGCATTGAGAAAGAAGACAGAAACAAGAAAAGAATATCGACGACTGTGAAAATGAAATAAAAACCGAATTTTAAAAAATTTCAGGTCTTCCAGCAGCAAATTAAAACCGAACAAGTAAAATTAAAAGCCAAAATGGCAAAAAAAATTCAAAAAGATAATTTAAAAAGTAAAATATGCAATTAATTTAAAGGGGACATAGGAAAAGGTTTTAAAAAATCAAAGTGTTGGAAAATCGGTTAAATTTTCTTTTCTGATAGTAGAAATTGGAATTTTTCGTCTTAAAGTAAAATTACTAACTTTTTACAGAAAAATATCAGATGGTACATTTAAAATTCAATTTGACGTTGTTCGTGATTACAATAAGTGGAATAATTCAGCTAGCCGCATTTCTTCCTTCATCACTTTGAGTGAATAAAATTTTCAGTCAGTTCTGCCAAATAAAGTACATGATTTGCCATTAATTGAAAAAGTTCTTGAATGCACTTTCAGAAAAAAATATTTAAACACACACACACAAAAAAAAAATTGTTTAATGGATACTAAGGATCAGAAATCAGCACTAGTAATTTGCAACAGATGCATTTAGTTTTACTGAGCTTTCCTGCCGATGTTTCCGGAAGCTTGAACATTAGATATTTCGTGGTTGGATCTGTAACACACACAAAAAGAGAGAGAGAGAGAGAGAGAATTGTTTAATAGATACCAAGGATCAGAAATCAGCACTAGTAATTTGCGATGGAAAACAAGTTCGCTAGATCAGCTTCCAGAGATTCTCAATACATTTATACACTTGGGATTGAAGATACGAATCCTGAAAAAACAGCCATCAATGGAAACTTAAATCAGAAAATTGGATAATTCGTTGAGAACGAGTAGAAATGTTGAAAAAAGCAGCCAGATTCGACAATTCTCAAACATTAAGTGCTAGGTATGCAATCAAAAAGGATATTTGGCAATGGTGAATAAACTTAATAACACTCAAAGCCCCTTTACTACTTGGTGAAGTAATATGCGATACAAATCTATGATCAACCAAATCCAAAGCTTGAACTGCAGCAAAATCAAATAGAAATGACAACATTGACAATGTTCAATCATACATTTATTTTTAAAATAATAATGTATTTGAGCCGAACAATTTGGACTCCTGTTGCCGACGCCACAGGTAGCCCCCCCCCCCCAACAGCGACAGCGAGATTTTAATCATTGACATTGCTCGACCATAGCGAGTCAATGTCGTCTGTTCATCAGTCTGCGCTCTAAATCCCCCTGCTGGAAGTGTTTGGTTGAAGTTTTTATCTAGGACTGCTTCTGATCAATAGGATTAAGTATTACTACTCACAACAGCTGGATTCCATCAGACATTTATTTTAAAAATAATAGTGTATTTGAACTGAACAATTTGAGCTCCTGTTGCCAACGCCACAGATACATCCAATAGACTCTCCAACACGTAATTTAGATCAAGGAAAAAATAAATGAGTGTGCTTTGCGGGAGACAGGTAGCCGTCTTTGAAAGTTGTCTCTGTTTAATGAATTTAAAATTTCAAAACTGAGCTGCAAACAGAACGAAATATAAAGAAGTTTCTGTAATTCCATTTCGTTTATGTTGAAAGACATTAAATAAATGGTAAACTATTACGAACCGACGATGTGAACAAATTAAAACAGTAATAGTTGTATGTATATATTTAAATTTCTCTACAGATTGTCATTGGTAATCCTGAGAAACTCGAAATGACCCTTCTATGATCCAAAAATGTTCTTGAAACATATGTATATGTTACCGAAATAAAGATTAGAGCACGATCCTATATGCACGATTTTATCGCAGAAAGAAATGAAATTCACACAAAAGAATACCATTAAACTTAACTAACATTGAATATCTAAAATTTTGCACAACGTAACAAACCACACAAAAAAAAAAAAAAAAAAAAAAAAAAAAACTCATTTAGAATTTTTGGTGTTCTTGAATCTCCTCGAACACACCGACACCATAGTTGAATGATTAATTAAAGAGATAAAAGGCACTGACATTATTAAGTCATAGGGACAATCAGCCTCTCATATAGTATTGATCAAAAGGGATAAATTTTGCATGGGTAACAGAAAACTGAATGATATGATCAAGAAGAATAGTTATCTATTATCTCGTACCGATGACACATTAAAAGTCTTGAATGATAGGAAGTGATATTCGACACCGGATCCGAAGAGTAATTATTGAAAAGTACCGATTTTTACTGCCGGACAAAGACCTTGGTAATTAAAGTGATGCCTTTGTCACAGTGATCGGTAGATGTGAAAGACGATGTAATCATTAGGGGATGAAAATTAAAACTTAAAGTGATAAAATAAAGTCTCTGTGATGCTCTTGCGACTTTTGAAATACTAATCTAGACTGTCGTATTGGATAGGAAAATGGAAACTGTCTGGTGAATAAAATAGGGCCATTATTGTGAGACGTCCATTTGAAGAACATTTTTAAAAATTCCATTAAGTTTTCCAGAAATTGAAGATGCTAATCTAAAACTCAATCCAATAATATGATAAATTGTTTAGAAGAGAAGTTACTTATTTCTGTTATTGTTTCTAATCCCAGGTGTTATAGCTGTACTATACCACCTGCATGAAACCAAAGATTTCTAAAAAGTCCAAAAACAATAGCGGATCCCTTAAAATCTCAAAAATCGTAAAATTTAAATATTTAAGAATGTGAATGGGAGAGGCTTGAACTGCCTCGCACCAAGGACATTTAGCAAAGATCCTCTGTCCGTAGTGGAAGGTGAGGGATTAACCTTGTCAGTGATGTTGTTTGAAGCAGAAATAGCTTGGAGTAACAAATCTCTTTTTGCAAAAAGGGCAGTCAGAGAAGCATCATTAAGCCATTGAAAAGGTTTAAAACGACTTATTTCTGACCATATCATACCAACAGAAAGCACAAGAATGATACAGAGAAAATAATAATAAAAGAAAACCTCTTCCAGAAACAAATCGGCGATAAAGTCGGCAAAAATTACACAATCGATGCCAAATGGAATACCCACGCTGGTAACGTTTTTTATATGTATACCGTGTGTTAGCACCAATAAAGTCTGCTTGGCGAGATTTGCGCCTGCGAAACAGAAAAGTATCCAGTTTTCTGATATTTTATTTTTCTGAAATATGAAGTTCTATTTTTCTATTTTAATTTTCAATCATCTGAATAAGTTCCAATGTTAACCTTAACATTCCGTCGGCGCTGCTACGGTGACAATGCATGCTATAGGCTTAAAACAAATATAATTTGTTTTTTATTCATGGTCATGATACAAGTAATAAGCTTATTTACAACAATGTGACTTTTTATGAAATTTGCAATAAAATGCATGTCAGAATGCAACAATGAACTCATTCTTTACATACTCCAATGCACAAAACTTTTTTGATATGTCACTATTTTCTCAAAAATTACTATCAGTATCATTTTTACCAGTATTATCCAAAGGCAAAAAAATGAAATTTTGAGCTTTCCTTTTTATAGTAATGTATCACATGTGTCTATTATCATTTATTAGAAATATATATTTTAAAATTTCTCTTTTTTAATAACCCTTTAAAAACGAAAGCATTTTCCTGAAATTTATTTTTCCTTGAATCTTTTACACTATTTCCAATTCATATTCAATCCTGTTCCTAAAATTATTGTGCAAATGTACTATTTTAAATTTATTTTTATATAAATTGGAAAAATTGCAATAAATCCACAAATCATTAATTTATAAAATCCTTAGAACTGGATAACATGATCATGAAGACAATAGTTATAATAAATTATATCTATCAGAATGAGTGCAAGAAACTAAATTTTGAAATACCCATGTTTCTTCAAGGCATTCATTTTATTCTATACTTATTGTCTAGTTATATTTTAAAATAGAAATTGATTATGAATGCAATTCATTTGGAAATCACTTTTAAGGTTTTGTCATACTGAGGGCTTAAATTATGCAATATTATATAAATCAATATCAAAATTCTGAAGAATACCTGAAAAGTCATAACGTTTTGGACCCATCCACCTGAGTTTTTCACTATCTCGGATAACATCACCAAAGTAACCATACGATAGGAATGTCACAGCGTAACGAAGAAGGCGACCAGCGCTATATACACCACAAACATCAACACCTGTCTGCTTACCTGAAAACAAAATAATTCTAATAAAATATTTGACAAAACAAAAATCTAAATCTAAAATATTAGAAATATAATTCTATATTAAATTTCATGTTTTAACTACAGTATTCTCTCTCTTTTACACTTTTCATTAGACCAGAGAAATAATGTTGTAAACCAGAAAATACAAATTTTATGAAAGCACTCAGATAGCGAAATATACTGAATGAATACCAATGAAAATTATTATAAATTATAGGAAAATGTTACAAACTGAAACAGAAATGTGGTATAATATGAGATTTTTTAATTTATAATTTTTTCCATCACAAGATTGAATTATAGTAGTAAATTTATTAATTGTAACTGGATAGTATATAATTATTATATACCTAGTGTTTTGTATAACTAAAATTTTCTGAAAATAAACTGGGCTGTTGGCCTTTATATGTGTGACTCTTGAATTAGTTTTAAAGAGCCCATGATTAATATCTTAATAAGAATGCAAGATGCAACTGAGACCAAATATATAAGATATTTCAAAATACTTATTAATATACATACATTATAAAGTACATATATTAATCATAATTAAAAATTTATTATTTTAGGAAACAAAATCTATATATAACACCAATACAAACAGGAATAAATATGAAAGCAGAATTCAGTTAGTACATTTAAAAAAACATTATGCCAGGAAATTTTGATAAAATACATCAATTTATGTAAAGTTATAATGCAATTTAGATGCCATTTATTTCATAACTGAACAAGATTAGGAAATAAAAGTGCTATTTCCATTTTCAGAGAAAAAATTACAAGTAAATTTAAACCTGCAAAAATGCCAAAGTAACAAAAATTACATTAAAACTAGTGCTTGTTAATAAGTAAAAAATAAATACATTATTTCAATTTTAATTGTCAATAAATAAAAGAAAACCAAGTTACAAACTTGATGAATAATAAAAAGTATTTTAATTTCAAAACAAGATAAAAGCAAGTAAAGTTTCAAAACTCACATGTAAAAAACTATTTCAGAATTTCCAAATCAAGGGAGAAAAATGTATGGCAATTAAAATGTTATTATTGGAAACTATCTTCAACTTAACTTAAATATTTTTGTAAATTATTGAAGAAAAATGTCCACATTTTACTTAATTTAAAGATTTTTAAAAAATTACACCAAGATACATACTATTGTCTTCTAAAATCAGTAGATAACAGATTTTACTACATTCTCTCATTATTAGTAGAAACAGCTATTGTGCTATAACTTATATACATTATAGTTTTATATGCATGAACACATATATAAAGCACTTATAACTTTACAACAGCATAGTCTTTAAAAAGTAAAACAAAATTACAACATTCGAAGAACTAGTACAAAGTGTTGACACTCTTAATTGATTATTTGTTATGTGTATGGTAAATGCATATAAATGAAATGAAAATATTTTGGACAAGCACAGTGACAGTGAGCCTGTCAGGATTATAGAGTTACAGTAAAAATCTTAGAATATCTGACTAATATCAAATTGAAATGAAGAAATTAAAACCATTTTTCCTCTAGTTGTTCAAAGTCAAAGAAATTTATAATGTTTGTTTGCTTACAAATAATTGTTTTTGTAACATTTGAGAAAATTTATATGAAAAAATAATTTATATATTCTAAAAGAATTGTGCTAATAAAAATGCTTATTAGAATAATTTGCTTATTACATCGTCTTTCATAAAGTGGCAAAACACTTACCCTGTATTATGAAAAGAGTAGCAGTAATGGGATCAGAGGAGCCGGTTATACAATTAACAGCAGCATTTGTAGATCCAGCGGGAATTATTCCCAAAGGTATCTTAGGAATTTTTAGCGTATTATAAACATCATTAGAATCAATCCCTTTGTCTTTCTGGGTCTTTAAAAGAACACTGTTTAGAACTTCACTGAACATACCATCACCTCCAACACACACAATTCTGTAATAAACACATAAAAAAAATTTAATTTTTTTCAATAAACTTGAAGAAACTTTAAATGCCAGCATATTCATTTACTATTTTTTACCTAATGCTGAAATAACTTGCTGTTATCAATACTTTAATTCTCATATGCACAAATACACATGTAATCCAAATCTCTGATAAATTTTGTTTAAAATATTATGCTGATTTTGATACAAACATCATATACCAAATTTCATCAGTCTAGCTAAATAGATTTTTAAGATATAGCCTTCATATAGGCATAGAAAAACAAATATAACTACAAAAAGGACATTTTTCAAATTAAATGGGATTTATAACATGGAGATTCATCAACATCCAAGATATTTTTTTCCATTGATAATAATTAGCATCACATAAAAGAAAATCACGCAATCATGATGACATGTGTTAAATGGGTTTTTTTAACTATTTATTAATATACTTCTGTCACAAAAAAAAATTCTAAAATTATTGTAAGAACAATTACTAACTAACTTCCAGTTATTAAGTTTTCATGGTTATAGCAGCTTGTTGAAATTCAAAATAGAGATGATTTGATTTTTTTTTTAAATCCTGAACAAGTATTAATTAAAGTATCTTTCTTCGACACATGTACCACAAGGAAGATTAAAGGATACATGTACCAGGCTAAGTGTTTCCTTATTTAATACTGCCAAAAGATACAGCATTTAATTATATCATATACTAGCCCATAATAACAAATAGAATTATCAATAATATGAACCAATAATGAAATGAAATAAAAATAAATTCTAAGAAAACATTTATATTCAAGACTTTTTTTAGGGATTTATTACAAAATACATACCCATCAAATTTTGATGTATCAATGTCTTCAATCATTTCCTTTGCATGATTTGGCCTTTGTGTAACTAAAAGGAAAATATTTATGCTTAAAAGAAAAATAAATAATTGCATGATAAGCAGAAATATATAATTTACATAAGTAAATGCTCAAGAGCTGTTATAAACATGAAAATATACATATTATTTATGGTACAGGGAACTAATTATCTGAGTAGTTGTTTGAGGAACTAAAATTCTTGTTATTAAATGATAAAATCTGAAGATTTACATTGTTAATATTTATTGATTTTTGAGCTAAATCAACAGATAAAGTCATTGATAATTAATCAAAAAAAGGGGAAAATATCAATTTTCTCATTTTCTAATTATCATTGAACACAACACCTATCATTCTTGTTTAATTTTACAGATGTTCTAATCTTCGCTTTGCATGCAACAATATTCACATTGGTTTAAATCTATATATTGAATAAATACAGCAAAACAGTGAAACCTTTCAGCCAAGCAATGTCAGATATTTAATTTAAACATTTCATGTGAAAACAGTTTTCTAAACAATTCTTGTCAACAAATGCTAAAGAATTTGAATGATGAAAATAATACAAAATTTTTCAGTATCCAATATTGCTACATGTACCACCATTCTGAGTTACAATCTATAGTTTATGAAGGGTTGCTTTAAAATATACTTAGTTCAAATATATTTACAATAAGAAATATGATCCCATACACATCCAAGTAAATTCTTAGAGCTAAAAGCAAAAACCCTAACACAACTTAGGAATAGAATGGTTATAATGAAACGGAAATTGCATAAGTGTACTACAACAGTACTGGAAGCATTTAATTTTTTTTAAAAACATTGACAATTTAGATTGATGAAAATTACTTGTAAAAAAAGTGTCAAAATATGATTTATTTATTGCCTGGAAAATTGATTATCATATTTCTTTGATAAATAATTTCACAGTTACAATATTTACAATGGGAGAGCAATCAGGACAATATTACACAATACAGCTTACACCTTATCATGCTTGTAATCCTTTTATCCTTGCAATGCTTTCCTTGTGAAATTCCAATTTTACGTATCAAGGCATTTTCGTCGAAGTGAATAAAAAATTAAATTTACAAAAAGGTAAAATTATAATATGACTGAAGATTGATTTCAAAGGATTTTATATAGTTAAAATTCAAACAGAATGGAAATCAAAATCAGAAAAAGAGCTATTCAACACTTATAGAGAGAGTTTATCAGATATATATATATATATATATATAAAAGCATTAAAAAAAACTCTAAAAAACTATGTGTAACCTTTTCTTACCAACAGAAGTAACTTGTATTCTAGCTAAATGAAACAAAGGTAGAACTTTCTTCTCATAAATTTTAACTCCTTTTTTCTTCCCCCCATATGGATTGATAAATACAAGCAATCGTTTAGGTCTCTTGTATTCTGAAAACAGAAAAAAATTAATGAGAGATGAAATTTTCATTAGTTTTCGTTTATTCATACATTATTTGATAATAAATATAAATTTTTTATGTAACTCATAAACAATATCACTCAGTTATCATTTTTTATTGACCTTAAAAATATTGTGAATCATTGTAGAATTGTTATGAAATACTACTACTAGAAAACTTTATTTTACAAAATATTTACTTAACTTATAAAGAAAATCACATTATACAGACATTAAAAAAATCATGTTCTTTTTATTTTTCCTGTCATTAGTACAATAATAGCGCAACAATTTAACAATATCATCTCAATAGATTATCAAATGGTTCCAAGTCTTTGCAAGTATATAAAATATGTGTTCAAAAATCCCCTCACCTTTATTTTTAGCTGCCTTTTTAACAGGAGTATGACTAACTCAAAATAAACAATACTACCAATATTTAAAACTAGACACAAAATAAGGATGATTTAAAAAAATCATAACTGTACAATTTTTTGTAGTAGTCATATAGAACATTAGCTGATTAAGTGTTGTTTACAATTGTAAATTATTATTATTCAGCAATTATTGATAAATATTACATATTGTACCACATTTTATAAATATATTGTCTTTCAAAATATCTTGTAATTGCTCGTTATCTTTTCAAAATTTCAAATGATCAACAGTAACTGCCTAAAAGAAAAAAAAAAATTCAAAAGTCCAAAATATCATCAATAGTAAAAATAAATAACAATATGGTAGATTAATTTCCCATTTTGAAGTTATATGATAATTATTTTGAGACAGACTTTACTATTTTGAATTATGATCAGATGATAAGGATCATGCTCATGAAAATTCCACAGTTTCCAAACTTCTACACCACACCACCATGATTGATTTTGGCTCTGATTTTTGAATTTTGTAAAGCTCTGACTTTTGAGCATTACTAACAGACTTTATATCTTATATCCATGATGAATCTTCTATGAATTAGATATCAAACCTATAATCCTCAGATCTTAAAATCAGAGCCTTACCACCAGACTGCAGACACTTTCAAAAATTATTAAACATTACTAGTAAAATTTTAAAAACTTCCCAAAACATTCTTCTGACAGAAGGTGGGGGGAAAATACTCAGACTTTTCTCAGTTTTATTTCAGAATTTATTAAATAAATTCAATTTCAATAAATCATTAAAAAATAACTTGATAAATTTATTACTCCAGAATGATATATTTAAAAATAAGAAACAATATAAAAATTCAATACAGAAAAAAATCTTGCACATAAAAACTGTATACTATACCAGATATCACTTGTTGTGTTGTATCTAGCCACTGTTTTAAAGTTGTGATATTAGCAGGTTGGAAAATTTCACTTTTCACTCTATACATGTGTCTTCCATAATCAGCAATACGGTGCAATCGCATATTCCTGGGATAACTAGGATACGATTCTGGCGACATAAAATCAGAACGAAATTCCAATTTTCTGCAGTAATAGCAATAATTAAGTGGTGTAGCTACAGAACAATCACATGGAGTTGCAGCAATGAGTCTTTTCATACTAATAGTAGATTTTGCTGGAAAAAAATTATACACTTTATTTAAAATATTCTTAAAATAATTATATTTAGAATCCCCCCTAAATATAAAAACAGCATGTTTTAAAATTGAGATACACTTCCAACACTAATATACAAATATGTAAATACTAAAAATGTCATTCTGCATTTTATTGACATAAATATTAAAAATAAAACAAATATTAAAAATATACATTTATCTAAATATCAGAATTGTGGGAATACAGAGACACAAAATTAAATTTTGGTTATATAATTACATAATTGTATTTCTAAGATTAGATCTCATAGTATTAATTTTTCTCATTACTAATTCTAAAAACAATTTGTTAATTTGAAGACAATAACTTATTTCAAATAATGATAATACTAAAAAGTTCAACACCAATAGACAGATAACTTATCATAAAAACTAGAAACATCCATATTATATTAAGGACATAAAACAGCTTAATTTAAATGTGAAGAACTCCTGAATGTTTAGATGCATCTTAAAGGCCTTTTAATAGTCCATTATCTAATATTTTTCTTATTCTGTAATCCAATTCATATTTTCAACTTCCATGCCCACCTCTTCAAATTGTTACTAAGTTACATCTACATTTTCCCTAGCAATCATTTGATTAATATGACCCATATTTATTAAGTCACTATTAGTAATGAATTTTTCTCTACAAATAATAATGCCCAAACCTATGACCTTAAGAATTTCATCAATTTACTGCATATCAGCATCTGTTAATATGAAAAATCAAAGATTATTTGAGAATATAGAATGTTATTTAGAACTGATATGTAATGCCAAATTTTTATAATCAGCAGTAATGAATTTTAAATTTAAAAATGTAATTCTTGCATTAGATATTTTTGAAAAAAATTTATATTTCAACAATATACAATTATTCTAAATTTTTGATAAAGATTTTCATTCTCTTTAAGACAGATAGAATCTCATAAAACTGATTTACAGATTTCTTTTTTTTTTTTAAATAAATGTTATGAATTTCTAAAAAGTAGCAATGCTAAAATATACAAAAGAAATTTTGGCATAGTTCTTTAAGTTTATTCACCAAAATAGCTCATTTCTTTTTATTTACTATTCATGGGAGAATAAAATATATTTTATACCTATTAGCATAAAATGCCGAACAATATTGTTACGATATCTTCCTGACATTGGCCGGCATTCAAAACATCGAACAACATCGTAGTATATGGATGAAGAATAATTTATAATGGAAATATAGCACAATATAATAATTAAACATAACTACAAAATCAATGGATATAATGCATATATCATCAATATATTTAGGATTTAACAACTTCAATATACATTTAATAAGTAACCACACTGACCAATTAACAGAAAAATTAATTAAGTAATTTTAAATGAAGTCACATTTTAAAACGTAATTTGACAACAGCGAGAAATAATTTTTAATAATAAAATAAAAATAAAATAATTTTTTTACAGCATATAAAATATATTAGACAATGGTATAAAAAGATTAATCATGCGTAGCTCTTACATAATGTCGGGAAAAATCAGAAATTAACTGAAATTGTCATTACAGTTTCATCAATATTATTTTAACAACCGCAAAAAAAAAAAAAAACCGAACTAAGCAATAATGAAATCTCAGAAATAATTCCATATAGCAACTATAAAAAGCGAAATAAGTGCGCTCGACAAAAACACCAAAAGGTTCCACTAAAAAATATACCACACAACTATTTTTTACAGGTAAAAGAAACAAAAGCATCCTGACAGTTTTAAGTAAAGAACAGCTGTATAAGTTTCATGACTTTCACAACAAACGGGATGTTTACATTCTCTGTCAAAATAGCTGCTACACATCTCCCGCATCACATTTCTTACGTTTCTCCCCAAACATTTTCTCAGGTCCGCCGATATACTCACAATTATCGAAGTCCGTTTTGTAGGTGATTTTCAGCTTCGAAAGAGTCATTAGAACCCATGGTCCTTTTTTATTAATTAAGAAATATCCTTCGAGAAGCGGCTGGTCTGTATTTTGATTGTCACGGGAAGCAGACATTTCTTGGGCACCGCGCACAACAACACTAACTTCAATACTGAATTCCGCAGTTCGGTGCGAATGTACTCGCTCTCCCAAGCCTTCGGAGCAGCTGACTTCCAACGTCGATTTTTTTCTTGCGATGAATGGCGAGAATGAAGGGTGGTCGTAACATTTCCCCCGCCACACTCACTGAAGTTGCGCGGTCGATACCGTTTCCTTGCCGGAGAATGCGCATTTCGATCACGGGGATCGTACGCAAATTGTTCTGCAGAAGGAACTCGGAAATGATTTTTTGTACACTGAGGACATTGATTCACCGAAACATTTCGCGCATTGCTATGCTCTCGATCCTTTCTCTAGACCTTTTATCTTCAGTGAATTATTAAGAAACTCGTTTAGAACTTTTTTGAAATAATCATGGTTACAGTTTTTTCTGTTCACATTTTTATTTCGATCTCAGAACGTCCGAACTCTTACATAGTGTTTCGTTTTCTTTGAAGGTCAGTTAAAAGTGTTTAAACGGAATTCGATAATCGATGATTATCTCAAATTGTTTATTTCCTTCTAATCATTCGCTAATGAGCGAGAGATGCGTGTGTATATATGTAGCCGAGACATGATTTTCTTTCAAATTTTAGACATCATTTACTTTGTCAGAAACACTTCTAATACAATTTGTGTGCGTGTGCGCGCTCGCATCCTTTTGTACTTCGTTGCCTTCTAGGAACATTTTTACTTTTTCGAATACGGAAAATAAAAGTATTGTAATCGTCAAAAGGTTCGAACTTAAGGTTTTGACGAATTTCTCCGTTTTAGACCACCTGAGCTAGAAAACACACACGCGCGCGCGCGTTTTTTGGGATAATATCTGTCAGCCAGTCTCTCTCCCAGCGTTCCCATAGTTCAAAAGAGTCATTAGTTTGGAAGCGGGAACTTCAAATTAAATTTATAGGTTTCCATCAAATTTTGACCGAAATCTACATGAAGTCTGTCTGGCTAACTATCCAAGGGAATTCGATAACTACAAAACGCAAAGAGCTAGGCGATAAAATTTGGTACACATGTTTAGCATCTAAATGACTGATGTTTAACAAATTTTGAACCAAATCTGTCGAACCTGACCGTTTGTCGGTATGTTGTTTCGCATTATGTAAACTTGTGGTGAAAAGCTTATAAGCCAGATAACAACTACGAAACACGAGCAATTACTTTTGTCTTGTGGTCTTGTTACTCGGCTGCGAACGACAATGTCCCAGGTTCTATCATCGTTCATAATAATCCCCTACATTGGTGACCTCGGAAGATGAACCTTCAACCTTCGTACAGCTATTGTGGCACCATCTACCCATAGCAACCAAAGCCGTCAGACTCACTTGACGCAACAGCAAACACTCACCCACATACGCTCGCCATAACGCTTGGCGTTACTCAAATGGGTACAGGCACATTAGACTCAACAGCTAATACATCACCACTCAACAGCCAGATCGTTCGTCTCATCTCCGACTCACTGGAGAGAGAATACTGTGGTGAAAAGCTTATAAGCCAGATAACCGCTACGAAACACGAGTAATTACTTTTGTCTTGTGGTGTTGTTACTCGGTTGTGAACCACAAGGTCCCAGGCTCTATCCTCGCTCATAATCATCCGCTATAAACTCATCAAATCATTTCGTTGATTTAACTCATGTCGCCTTAAATCAATGAAATTCGATATATGATCCTGTGATTACAACTTCAATTCAGTGTCCAAATCTGGTATTAATACTAGATTCAGGCCAAAAAACTATATTTCGAAATTATCCTTTATCATTGCTAGCTTACAGAATTTTATACGGGAAAGAGAGAAATTTGTTGGAAAATATGCCAAAAAATTTCGGGAAGACCACTCCTGCCGATTATTGTTGGGAATTATTTAAAACCATAGTAAATTTGATTGAAGTATCTGTAAGTATAAAACTCTTCATTTAGCATTCTTTTTTCATTTGAAACGTCGTCTAATTCGAATCAATGCTGGTATTTTATTTTTATTTTTTTAGAGATATGACACAAACACTGTTTTAATAAAATACACCAATAAAGATTATAAAATCCTAAATCATTTCCTCTAATCTTTTTCTTGATATAATACCAAGACAGAATTCGAACTTATCGCATTTTTTATATCAAACATTAAATAAATAAATGCAGGATGCTTGATTGAAGGAATTTAGTAATGTGTTGAATATTAAAGCTGTTTGATTTTACACTGAAATTGCAGATTTCTATCTAATAGTAGATTAAAATACCTCTTTTTGCTTGCATGTGAGTTTGATAACTCGAAAATTCCAGAAATAAAGGAAAGAAACTCTTTATCACTAGAACTGCAGATTTCCTAAAATTTTCTACCAAATTGTCCATAGTTAGTCGGTTGGTTTGACAGTGCGATCAGACAAAACAAGAAGTGTTTGAGAGCCAAACTCTCTGTTACTCTCCTCATCCTGCCTCCCCTCCACTTTAAAATCTTTGTGGAACTTTTTAAATATTTTTCAAATGAGAATGATCTCTGCCGTTCTCCACTAAACCAGTGAAGAGTGTCTTGTAACCGGCAAGTCATAACAAGTGTCTTCTAATTCAAATAGGAGCAAAGATTGCACGATTCATGATTATAGGCATTCGAGACTTCCCTTCGCCGGAAAGGTCAAATTGTCGCTGCTCCATTACAATACGATGTCGACTCTGACGTCCCACATGGGGAGTCAAATTACCAATCGAAATAACACATTTCGATATTTCCACAATCAGCTTATTCCCCTGATCTCGCTCTCGTGTAAAATGACGATTCTCTTGAGTGAAGAATTTGTTCAAGGCGTAACGATTCTCAAGTGCTGAAGAAGTGCAACATCGAACGCACAAGTAAAAATTGAAGAAAAAAAAAATCTTGTAATCTATATTTATATTTTTGCATAAAGGATGGGAAAACAAAATTTATTTTCAGAGTCACGATCACCAGCGTTAGTGAAGAAAACAGAGTTTACCTTTTGGGCGCCTTTTTACCGACAGACTAAAACCAAAATTTAACACAGAACTGCAATTTTAATAACAAAATCATATACTAAAGCCTTTTTTCCTTTTAAAAAAAAGTCATTAATGCCTTTGCTTTTTTAAGTTATCATGTTTATAGACGCGCAAATGTGCAAATCTGCAGCTGATTAATCCTTTGACATGTTCAGTTCAAAATTTAATATGAATATGCTTTTTCAACGCTAAAATGATATGTCAAATTTTATCTAACTCTTTACGTTTTGTAGCTATCATGTTTACTTGCTCTCTGACAGACAGACAAGCTCCTTCTGTAAGAATTTCGTTCAAAATTTGATTTAAATCTATGACTTTAGTGTAAGATCACATGCCAAATTACATCTGTCTAGTGAAGACATTTTTGAGTTATCATATTTATAGATTGACAGATAAAGAGACAAACATAATTTAAAAGTGTATTTTTTTGGACTCAAAAAAGTTTAAAACTTGAATATTCGTCAAAATCTCGAGATCGAATTTTTAATGATTATACTGCTATCTCGTTGCATATTTTGAATTTGACAAAAAGGGAAAAAAAATTGCTGTTACTGAAAAATATAGAAAAATTTACGAAATAAAACAATTGATTAAGCCCATTTTTAATAAATAAGATCACTAAATGATTCCTATAACTAAATAATAAATTTTCTTTATATGTATGTATTCATAAAATAATTATCATTTCTAAACATTTGAACCAATTTTTTTCTAAAATTTTATTCAGAAAAACATGCTCTATGAAACGCGCGACTGTGTTAAAACAGTTTCCATGACAATCCTGATAATAACCCTTTGTACTAAAATGAGTACCAGACTCATGCTTCGAATTATAGAATTTTTGATATTTAAATTTGTATTAAACTAAAAGATGCAATAAATTTTAAAAACCAAAAACATTCAAACGCGCATACATAATGTCACATATTCTTTTCTCCTTACATTAATGGAAATAATGATAAATATCTAAACTAAAATGTTACATCTAATTAGAAGTTTAAATAAATTATACGCTCAAGAGGACAATTTGGCAAATACTTTGTATATGAGGAAGTAACAAGTGGCCGATTTTGAAATCAGTTTTAGATTTTATTCTCTTAAATGAAAGACTTGCCTTGAAACAATCCAGGGATTGTTTAGAAACCGTTATCAGAGACGTGGATAATGCCTAAGCTGGCAAGCTAATCTTTAGATTCTCTAACCACGCAATGTGAGAATCTTTGACCCACTTAACTCTTTTTTATTATAATTATCCAATTAATTGACACCTTGAATTTCGAGAATGTGTTGTCTTAGTGATTCAATTCAGAATCTACAGAATGCGTATGTGCCGTGAGTGATTTTTATATTGAATCGTAGCATCTTTGGATGATTCAGTTTTAGCTTACAAGCTTCAGAAGCAATAATTCAATGACCATATATCACAAGGGTAGGACGATTAAAGGAGTGAAAATGAGCATCAAGTCCAATACAGTCATATTTTGTTATTTCTGTCTTTCGAATATTAATAATATATTATTACTAATCCACCGAGAGCCAGATTCTGTGAACAGCCGTATGATTTTTATAACTATCTGTGACTATTAATGTAATTTTTAATTTGTATTATTTTAATTAACAGGGTCATGAAAAGCATATATTTATGAAGCAAGTAAAAGTACTCATGAATTAAGTGATTGAACAAAAAATAAACTAAAAATTAATTTGTTTTTATATAACTCTGCTGTTTTAGTGCTCATAGTTTATAAATCTGTAATCATAAAACAACGTACTATAAAAATTAAAAAGGCAATTAATTAGGAACATTGTTAGAGTTATAAATTTAAATGGTTCTTGATTTTAATCGGAATTATCTAAAGTACATGGCCTTTGTTCATTCAGTAACAGTATAAAAATTAAATTATTTTGATAATACCATGAAAAATTTCGAGACCTTGAACATCATTCAGTACCTACTTGGATTATTATGACTATTTAATAATCTGAAACTTATAAGACAGATGTGAGAATGAAATCATTCATTATTTCGTTACCATATTGTATGGAAATCATATTATCAAAATACGATGTTGCTCTACAATTTATATATATATATATATATATATATATAATCCATGAGTTTCGCTTCCAAATTTTAATTTCAAAAATAATAAATACTCATGGCCTGACCAATAAATATATTTCTGATAAAATATCGGAATGTTTCCTGTTTCATTGTTTTCTACTAAGTCAATAGCTAAAATATTTCTTTATTTTAATAAAATAAATTTTTGAAAACTAATTTATTATCCATCTATATATAAAAAAAGAAAGTCATTTATATTTTGAAATTTCTTTTTTTTTTCAAATAAATAAAATACAAATAAGACGACCTTCAGTAAACAATCGTGCGTTCTTTCTGCGTACAGAAAGACGTCATCCTTGTTTGAATTTCGGCGATCAATAAACATGGTTCAGATTTGTCACCTGACTACACTCAATAAAGGGAAATTTATGCTCGCGTACGAACGAATTGGTGGGACATGAACCGGTTCACGCAAATGAATCATTTCCTATGCTGGATTTCGTTACATTTACATCACGCTTCCTATTGCTGAATTAACACCGCACTGTTTGATCATCGTTTACGAAGAAATATCAAAACATTATAAAACAAAAATGATAATTTTATCTTGGGTTTGAACTCAGATCGCTTAGTATATCTCATACGAATATTATTTATCGGAATTCTTTTAATTAGCTGACGTTAGTGACAGAAAAAAGCTGGAAAAACAAATGTAAGATTTTTGTTATTTTTTTTTCAGATATTAAAATTAATGCGCTGCGAGCAAAACATAAAGTGAAAACATGGGTGTCATGGTAACGATTTAAATAAAATCCCAAATAAATTATGGCGTTAATAATATAGAGAATCTAAGTGCGAGGAAACTTTTTTTACTCTCAAAATCTCGGTAACCTGGTGATAAGAATCCGGCTTCAGAACGAAAGCTCCAGGCTCGAGACCCGATTCCACACAAGAAGTTCCGTATAAATTAAGTCTGGAGCAAGTAAAATCCTTTGGGGCCGAATATCCTTCCGCTAGCGAGCATAGATATTTGGAGATGGATAGCCAGCTCAGATTTTACTCATGTTGTCTGATCGGGGTTCACATTTTCGAGGTTCCTACTTAATTAGTGTTGTTTTAAAACAGGAGTTTAATATAACTAAGCTTAACTTGTACATCGCGCTCATCAAGGGATTGTTTTTGCCTTGATTTTAGTTCATTTTAAATCTTTGTAAAATTGGAAATGTTCGATATACTCAGTCGATAACAACTACAGGGGGAATTTAAAAAATATATGAATTCAATTCACAGACCATCCAAAATTAAACATATCGACAGTCAAACAAAACTAACATAATTTTTTTGAAATGTAACTTATTTTGTGCTTTTTCTTTAAAAAAAAAACGATAGAAAAATAAGAACGACTATCTCTAATATTACCAATAATAAAAAAAGTGTGTATGTGTGTAGGCGCTCTACAGGATAGATTGTTAGACGTAAAGCAATGAAATTTGTCATATATATAACTTGGACAGTGGGAATATACATCTTTCCCATGAACTCAATTTCAATGAAAAACTGATAAAGTGATTTCATAAACTTACTATGTAGACAATAGAAAAAAGAATTATTAAAGAGAGGAAAATATTTTCAACTCTGAACTGATAAAAGTGGCAATGGCGGCTGAATTTGAGATCTAAAATTATTTAAAAATCATATAAAAAGATCATTTTATGTGAGTAACTAAAATTTAACAGACATTAAAAGTCCAAAATAAAGTTTGAGCTTTTTCATTTTATTTGTAATATTTAATAGAATTTTTATACATTTGACAATCATTTATGGACTTAATTATTCAGTGTTTAATTTTTTAAACCTTGCTATTTTTATTTTATAATTTAATTTACAAAATATACTTAATATGATTTTTTTTTTTTGCACATGAAAATACCATGTTCATTCTCAAAATGTTACTACTGATTGGCGAATGCAATATGAATATATCAATATATTTGATACGCAGTACTATGTAGTCCTTTAAATTGGTTTAATTATCCATATTTTTAAAACACAAAATCCATTTTAAATACTGAATTCACAGTCCTCCCTTTAATTAGAACAGTTTATTAGCGACACTAGAACAGATAGCACCCGGGGAAAGTCTTTTTAATCACTCGCGTGATATTTGACTTTAAAAATGAAATTAACTGATTAACATTTTGAATGAGAAGCAGCAACCGGTAACAAAAACGAAATCAAAAACAGAAATTAATTGTGAATATCGATTTATTATATTGCTATTTATTGTGAACTATTATTCATGTTCATGATTTCGATATATCGATATTTTTCAAAAACTAATATCAAAAAATCGAGTTTTTAAAGATTTCGATTTTTTTTCGATAAATCGAAAATTGGTGCAATTCGACAGGAATAAAATGTCAAACCAACCAGGATTTAAAGACAAGCTTTAAAACTGTGATATACCATACGCCAACTTAAACAAAGCACTTCTTTTGTAAATCCTTAAGAATCCTTTTCTCAGGCTTGAATACGTAACAAAATACAAACTTGAATCTTATTATATATTAAGCAACAAAATATGAATTTAATGAAGCGCTTCTTTATGCTGTCTGCTCCTAAACTCGGTGATTCTGAAATGCTAAATAACTGTGATGTGACATATTTCATTCTTCTTTGACAACAAATAGCTTTATTTTCTACTTCACGTGGTGTTTATTGGCCCATTCCATGGTTCATGGTTTTCGTGTGACAAAATAAACGTTGATAACTGTGACAAATCAGCATACAACAATGGGATGGAGGTGACTCCATTCATAAAAATGTATTGCACACAGACGTCTTTTTTAGGAAATTTTATTGTTGTCATTTATTTGGGTTTTATTTGTATTCCCCCCCCCCCATCAGAAACGGAACATTGGGCAGCCTTTCATCTGCATCCTTCAACTACGGAAAGTACTTATAGAGGGTTGTCAACATCTAGTTCAAGGACAAATCCATGGATTGAAATTAGGATTCGTTTAGGGACGCTGATGGGCTTTAATAAAGAAAACAATGCAATAAAATATACAGCTGCTTTATCAAAACAAAAGGTTTGTATTCATTTCTTGATAGATCTTTATCTCGTCATCTGTGTCAAGTAACTGCACGGGTAGGTTTCGATTAAATCAGACATCGGCCCATATTTGAGACAATAGAGGCAAATCTATCGAATTGCAACACTTGAGAAATTATTAAAAATCGAAAATATGTTTTTTTTTCAATAAGATATATTTCGCATATTTAGTTAACAAGCTATAATTTTAAATTTTGTAATATTTATACATTATGAAATTTATAAAAATTAATAATTTAAAATTATAAAAAAACAGCGATAGCAATTTACCCGAAATTTTTCCCCATAAATTCTAATAAATGTATTCCCTTTTCTAACCCAGCATAAAACGGAGGATCTTGGGCATGGCCGTAAACACCACGAAAGTTCAAATTTTTATTTTGGTAATTCCACATGTGAGAATTTTGTGCTTCCTATTATATAAAGGCACCCAAAAACCGAATATGTATTTTGGATGTCTTTTTTTTTTTTTTCAACTGATTAAAATCTGAGACAGAAATACAATTTCATCAACTTTTGATCACACACCAAATTTCATCAATTTAAGGTACTGCGTTTTTGAGTTATGACACATGCATGCGTCCGAAAGTACAGACAGACAGACTATTAACCCCTTGATGAAGCTGGTTCAAAATTTTATATGGATTTTCATTTTAGATTCTAAATACCACACCACATTTTATCCATCTAGTTCTTTACGTTTTGTGTTTACTTGCATTTGGACAATCAAATACAGTTTTTTTTTCTGAATGAATTTCGTTCAAAATTTGATAAAAATCAGTAAATGCTATGTGAAATATATGTTCCAAATTTCATCCGTCTAGTTCAAAGGGCTTTTGAGTTATCGAATTCACAGACAGACAAACAAATAGAACTACAGACAGACATAATTCCAAAAAAAAAATTATTTTTCGTATTAGAGTAGGTTTGAAGAGATGAAGATTTCTGCTAGTCTGTTCGATTTTTTTTTTGATGATTTTAATATTTTCTCCGAATAAAAATGATCCCATTCCTTTGAAATCCAATCAAATGTTCGATTCGAATTTTGGATTACAAAATTTTTGGTTTTAAATCGCTAATTAAGTCATAATAATAATTATTTAAAAACAAGAATCATTTGTACATGTGCAGCATCGTAGGTGTTTTCTACTTTCTTTTAAGGAGTGAAATACTGCTTTGATTGTGTCATCGAATAAGAAGGTTAAATAAGCTCATATGTCAAAAATAATGATGATGAATGTTGAATTCACCCATTTGAGAAAGTCTTTCTATTTCCGAGTTTTAAATATTCTTTTTACTTTCTAGTTTTTGTTCAATTTAGTTTAGTTATATTAACGTTCCATTTTAATACTTTCTATAATCGTCTGAAAGTATGTACTCAACATTTTAGCGAATTCGCATGTTTGAAACTTCCATGAACCTGAAAAGCACTTTCTTGGAATTATGTCTGTGAATACGATAGCTCGAAAATGATTTGATTCAGACAAAATGAAACTTGATTCATGGACTTTACACAAAAATTGTAGATTATTTTCAAATTTTGAAATTCTTTGAAATTCTTTTAGAAAAAGCTTGTCATCCGGCTGTTCTACAACAAATAAAAACCATAAATATATAACGTGATAGGTAAAATTTAGCACACATGTTTAACACCTAAAATGTCGATTCTTATCAAATTTGGAATCAAATCCATCAAGGGGCTGGCCGTTTGTCAGTTTATAATTTTTGTATGCATGTAAAAGCTGAAAAAAAATTAATGGATAAATTCAATGATTTAAATAGGTGGAATTTAGTAAGTGCTCTTGTGATGACAAGAATAGTTTTCTATCAAATTTTGGTCTTATCCCTGTAAAGAAAAGCATCCAAAATACCTATTCGATTTTCTGGTACTTGTGTATTAACTGCATGCCAGGGATTAATCGCAAATTTTGCATGAGATCCAGTAAAAATGCTAGCAAAGCTTCGGTAAAACAAAATTTATTGTTTTACAATGCCATAAAAATGATAATAAATACTTGACAATGAAATAAGAGTTTTCATGGATAGGGTTCCGAGAATATGAATCTGATCACTCTTATCATTCATGGCTTTACTCAAATCCACATTTTTTTATGTGGAAAGAGTGGTAATTTTTTATTAAGGAGTATATGTGAGAAAATTTCAGGGAAACGACTCCCTTTAGTTTATTTGAAGATATGATTCTGCATAACGTCAGTTTCTCAATTTGTTTTTAAGAAATACATATTAGAAAAATGTTTCGGCTTTTAAATATTTAACCTCGGAGAAACTTCCAATATAAAACAGGGGTTTTCCCGTTATAATCAGACAGTGCAGTTGGGCAAAAACTGTTCCAAGCGCATGGTGTTTTTCATGTAAACCATATTCAATTTGGTAAAACACAATATATTTAAGAGTCTCAAAATTTTGCAAGAACTATAAAACAAATAAAAACATCGTTTGGTTAATAAAATACTTTAAAAACAACGAATGGAGATATGATAACTTTATTTCTATTTCAGTTTGATTTTAGATTAGCAAGAGACGAAATTATTTGCTCCCTGTGCATAAGTATATTAAGCGTGAAGTCTGTTTTAGTGCCTTTTCCGTTTAACCAGAGATATTCCACTTTTTCAATATACTGGAGGTCTGAAATAAGTTTAAGCTTATGTTGATAATATATGTAAGACTTCAGATGTTTCTTATACGAATTTACCGTATTTTGATAATAATGAATTTTAAATAATACAGTAAATGATTTAAATAGATTATATCATGTTCTGCAAGTTATTTTGAAATTTATTAATAACAGAATTGTAATTTTTGTTTTACATACCGGCAGTCAACAGCAAATAACGTAGTCTGAAATAGAAATACATTGACCATTAACAATGACTGATATGCTGCTTAATATGCTGATTGATGCAATATTCGAGACGAATCAGGTCAGTGTAGACTGTTAGTTATTACCTGAAAAATTTGTTGAAATATTCATGTTGGCTAATTGGTTAAAATCAGCCTAATACAAAACTCTTACTTTTTATCTATTAGGTTGTTCGGAAAGTATTTTCGTTTTTTCCCGACAGAGGATTTAATTGTACTTTTTTGCGCCCAACTTCACATTTAAGCCGTATCATTTTTATATGCTTTGAGAGCTCATATAGCAAGGCTTGTGTGTGAAAAATTCCAATTTACGCAGTAGTTTTTGATTGGTGCCCTTTTAAATATGGAGAGCGATAAGCAGCAAATTCGAAATATCTTACTATTTTACTACAGAAAGGGTAAAAATGCTGTTCAAGCCAGAAAGAAATGGATCGATGTGTATGGAGAAGGTGTGTTGACAGTACGCCAGTGCCAGAACTGGTTCGCTAAATCTTTTAGACGGTAAAACCTTCACCTCAAATGAGGAGGTCAAAACCACCTCGATCAGTTATGAGCGTGGAATTATGCTACTACCAGAAAGATGGCAAAAGGTGTTGGACCAGAACGGCCAATATATAATTTAATAAAGTATTTGTTTATTATACGAAAACTGTCTTTCATTTCCACAAAAAAAAAAAAAAAAAAAAAAAAAA